>CAIGRT010163622.1:0-11942 GCA_903798405.1 Fraxinus platypoda
AGAAGAGGGAAGATGGAAGGATGAAGAGAATTAAAATGAAATTGATTAGGATTTGGGATGAAAATTGTACAATTAATATTTAATATTTAAAATAAAAAGTCTGATTTTTGAAAAGTTAAACCTTTAATTTGATTTTTGAAATTGAATTTTTGAAAATCTGATTTTGTATAATTTTCTCTTTATAAATTTTGATGTATTAGCCCAATTAGTGGTGGCAATCGAGCCGAGCCGGCTCGTCGGCTAGTGGGCTCGGCTCGTTGCCACCGAGCCACGAGCCGAGCCTAGCGAGCCCGCCGCTCAACTTGTTTTTTCAAGAGCGGCTCGTGGGCTCGTCCAAAAATCTATTTTTTTAAACTTATCATATTAATATAAAAAAAAAAAATTTACTCGAGTCACGAGCTCGGCTCGGCCCATTGAAACCTCTAAGCCCAATGAATTGAAGGTAAAAAATGAGGGAAGAATAAACTCAACGACGTCGCTTCATTAACTGAGGAGATATAAATTAAAATTTCTGAATACTCCCAGACGAGTGTTCGGCAAGTACCATGAATGCCCCTGACCGCTACGAGCGATTCGTCGTCCCCGAGGGCGTCGCCAAGTACACACTCTTCCTCTTATCTGTAATTTTATATGTATCTGTATGTGTATATACACATTATAATCACTGTTTTGTGTATATATGTTTGCTTGCTAATGCTATTTCTGTCCTGGATATGTAAATGATGAAAAAGGGTGTCATACGAGAGAGACACCAAAATCATCAATGCGGCGTCGTTTACCATCGAGCGTGAGGACCATACTATCGGCAACATTCTCCGCATGTAAATATTTGTTTTTATGCTATTTTCGAATGAAAATTTTCACTTTTGTTTCAACCCCCATTGTTAAAATGCTAATGTTTTTTTTTTTTTAAATTGATAAAACTATGACTCAGGCAATTACACAGGGATGAGAATGTACTCTTTGCTGGCTACAAGTTGCCTCATCCCCTTAAATACAAAATCATCATTAGGGTTTGTATTTAATTTTTATTTCTTCTTTCTTAATTATTATACTAGCAGCATTAGTTTTGTATTCAGAGGAGGAGCTGTAGTTACTAGATTTTGGATTCTAAGATGTATAGGAGTGTGTTTGGAGGATTTAATTTCATGGTGTTTCTTTACCTTGTGCTACACCCCCATGAAAACAGACTAGTTTCTAAGATTATTTGTAATGTGATGCGTGTTAGAGATTTTAAAAACTATAGGTTGAAGCTGAACCATTTTTTCGTCACTTGCAACTCAGTGCATTGAGTATTTCTGTGTATGCCTGTAAAAATGTATATCATTGTGATCACTGTAACTTCCACACATGATGATTGAAATTCCACACAACAATTTCTTTGTTCCATTCACGACCTCATAGTATTTATTAGCTTTCTCATTTTCTCTGTGAGAAAGAGAATCTTTCCCATGCTCCCAATTTATAAAAAAATCTGATATGTTGGATCTCTATGCTGATATTCTTGCTTTATGGTGAAGTGTTTGATCATGTGTTTACTCTTACCTATAATCCCAGCTTCCAGATTGTTTCTTTCTGATTTGTCATTGTATTTATGGTTATTAGGTCAATTAGGGCTGACAGCATTTCATGCCTTTTGGGTTTAAACTTTTTGATGGCCTATCTGCAGATTCACACTACCAGTCAATCTTCACCAATGCAGGCGTACAATCAGGCTATCAACGATCTGGATAAGGAGCTTGATCATCTGAAGAATGCATTTGAGGTAATATTTCATTTGCCTGATTCCTATTAAACCACGTCTTTTGAAGGCTGTCAACTCTTATTTCTGTTATTAGTGTAGTGCCTGTAGCCAGCTTATTCTGATCTAGTTCTCTAGTTGAACATCAACCTTCAACTAGGCTCAAAAGTTACTGCAGGCATTAGGAAAAAAATGTGAAGCCTGGTTTACTTTAACAATTTTCAAATAGAAGGGGTCCTAGTGACATACAATCAAGCTTGAATAGAGGTCCTTGTTTAATTTTATTAACAATTTCGTATTGATACTTACAACTTTGTATTTGCGGGTTACAAGTTCAAATTCTGACTCAAATCAGCAGTCACATATGACGCAGTCTATGGAACTTGTCTAGTTTTTGGCTATTGATTTCTTTGAATGGGTGGGGTGAAAGGTGGAAAAACATGGGCTAAATTTCAAACAAGGCTTCAGCTTAGAACTTTCTTTTACAGCACTCTATTTATCAGGGACTTTTGACATTCAAAAGGCTTTCTGTATAATTGCTTAATCATGAAAACTATTCTGCTAATTTTAGAATTTAGTGTGATTGTAGTTTTTATGAAGAACATTTCAAATCTGCTCCTTTGTTCTTGGTTGTTTTTCCATGAATGCTCAGGGTTGGAACTTTTTATTGCAACAACATCATCAAAGCCTTTTATAAAAGGATGTAATTTCGTCATTGTAAACAATGGAGAGATCAATTGATGGCAATTCAATCCATTATAGATTCTCAAATAAAGCTAGCCTAGCTAGTATTCTAGTGTCCATTGATGTGGAACTACAGTTTATAAGAGAATAGTTGTTAAATGGTAGATTATTGAGCCACCTTTTGTTCTTGTGATATCTATCTTTTATCTTCCATTGTCTTGTAGGCTGAGTTGTCTAGGCAATCCGTGAGGCAGTGAAGGGACTATTAGAGCTGCAGGGCATTGCATTATCAATGGTTCGCCCATATGCTTTCTTCTGTAATGTAGTTTTCATGTGAACTTGGTAACCAGAATTGTGATTTACTTTAGATGTTGTGGACTCCTTTGGGAACATTTTATCGTAACCAAAATTTGTAGTGCTGGCTGGATCCTGAAAGCTATGAACACTCTTGGTGAAGCTTGATTCTGATGCCTATAACCTAACTTGCAGGAAAGTCTCATTTCAGCATTTGATGAATGTTCTGATAGCCTGTTCCCATCCCCTTCCGTCTACATCCTGATACATGCTATTGGTGGAGTAAAAGTGCAAGAATGTACCTAAACATTTTAAAATATCATCCCCTTTCAGCTTGATTCTGATGCCTATAACCTAACTTGCAGGAAAGTCTCATTTCAGCATTTGATGAATGTTCTGATAGCCTGTTCCCATCCCCTTCCGTCTACATCCTGATACATGCTATTGGTGGAGTAAAAGTGCAAGAATGTACCTAAACATTTTAAAATATCATCCCCTTTCAGCTATATATGAATTGTATTACTTCTCTGCACTCTCATTTCCCCAACTCTTTGAATCATCCAGTCACGGACATGGTATCAACACCTTGATTGCGCGCTTTTCGATCTCTATGCATTTCTTTCACTGCTCATCGGAAATCTCATCTGTCTCTACTGTACTCCCAGCTTGCTAGTTTCCACCACCTGTCCAAGGTTAAGCCCTGGGATTTGATGGCTGACTTATGAAGCACATACAGTTGCTTTATGTCCTAACATTCTGGATAACCCTCGCGTCCTTGTCTGTTAATTCTTTCATGTCAATTATGTAACTCATTATTCTGCGATCTATTGGTCAATGATGGAAAGTAAACAGTGGTAAATAAGGTTACAAGCACCATGCCAATGTTGCTAAAGACATTCCTATCGTGTCTCCCCTCAGGCGCTTTGCTTACAGATAGATTGAGCAGCTAACGAGTTAGTGGTTAGTGGTTAACGAAGTCCTAGTTGGTGGTGCCCATACGTAGGGCAATTTCTTGCTCTCAAGCTCTCTCTTGGTTTAGGACCGAGAGTGAGATAGAATATGTAATGCAGTCACCTCTAGAGTTCTTAGCACATGGATAGTACCAAATCCCTTATTTCAAAATGGGGTAATTGGTACACAACGTCCATCTCGTTAGTCCCTTTGCAATAATCGTCACAATTTTTTTTGACATTTGTATCCTTGAATCAATCTATTCTTGTGCGACCTTTCATCCATTTGTTTTGTCAAGTAGGTGCATCCTCTGCAACATGGACATGATTTATAGAAACATATTATGAGGGTATTTGGTGGGGATTATAATTAGATTTTTAGTAGATTGTGATAGAAGTTTTTGAAATGTGTGGTTGAAAAGTTGTGGAATCCATGAAAAATGTGGTTAATATTGATTGTTTGACTTTGATTTGAATTAAAATCAGATTTTAATCCGGACTAAACATGGCCTATGTGTACACCAATGTTGACATCTTGGTTTGCACTCGTGTGAGTTGCAAATTTTGATGCATTGGATTTAACAATACTTTTTTTAATCAATGACCAGATTTGTGGCACGGAAGAAGATGTAAACGATGAGTGCACAAGTAGTTTAATTATGATTTATAAGAGTAAAAATGTTAATCCACTTCATTCTTATCATTTAATTTTAATAAAAAATAATTAAAACATGAAAAGAGGAAAAATCATTTTCTTCTCCAAAGCCTTACACCCTGCCTAGACTCCTTCCACGCCCCCACCAGCTCTACTATCATGAGCTCACCATCATAAAACTACCAGTCTGTTGTCCCAAAAATTCCCGCATTGCAATTTTAATCTGTTTTTCACGGAATTATTTCTATATTAGACATGATCTATTTTATTTATTAATTTACGAAAATGTTAAAAAACCAAAAAAAAAAAAAAAAAAGAAAAGAAAAGAAAAGAAAAAAGAACCAGGATAAAATTATGTATGTACCATACTGGCTTCAATTTCTTTGATTCGAAATTGAATTCAATTTGATTTTTGAAATAGGTTTTCGAAATAAATGTTAAGACCTTGAGAAATCGAAGTGTAAAGTTAAGAACAAGAAAGTGTAAAGTGGACATACATTTTTACCCTTTTAAATCATGTTATGTGCACATCATATCATACGCCTATTTAACATAACAAATGGATGGTAGATGATCGAAATGACCTTTTGCGCAATGTTATATTGATTTTGGGGGTGTAAGTGTTAAAATTGAAACGATAAAAAATGATTATTGTAAAGAAATGTAATAACAAGAACATTTTGTACCAATTATCTTTCCAATTGCTAGATCACCTATAATTTAGGGAATAATGCTATGTGTACACCTCATGGTGTACACACGGCCTTACACCTCCCTCACATGGAGGGGGGCCCACNCTACAAAATTTGGATGTGGATGGCCGAAAATGCTTAAAGTATGACGATTCTTGACATGAATTATTTAATTATTCACAATTAACGACTGCAGTAGTCATTCTTAAGTAACATCTTGTTATTTGATACATTCTTTCATATAATTATGTTACATCAAATGAAAAACTGTCACGTAAAATGACTACTTCAATCGATAACAAGTTTGAATGCGCTCATTATAACCTGCCAAAATAGGTTCCCATCGCAAGAATTGAAGTCACTCAGATAATAATTTCAAACTCCGACAAATTATTCAATGCAAATGACAGCTCTGAACACATTGTTACTCATTGTTGTACACCAAATTTAGCACTTGCCAATTTTGAGATGAGCAACTACAAAATTTGGATGTGGATGGCCGAAAATGCTTAAAGTATGACGATTCTTGACATGAATTATTTAATTATTCACAATTAACGACTGCAGTAGTCATTCTTAAGTAACATCTTGTTATTTGATACATTCTTTCATATAATTATGTTACATCAAATGAAAAACTGTCACGTAAAATGATTACTTCAATCGATAACTATGAATATCATTTCATTTGATGTATAAAATTGAAACTCTAAAAGTGTACAAATTAATGTCACACCAATAAAAAAGCATTGATAAATAGGGAAAATAAGCAAATAGTCTCTTCTTTAAATGGCAAAAAAGTAGTGGATAGTTAAAAGATAGAATAACATAGACATTCATTTGTACGTGTTACCCATGCAAAGGTTATATAAACTAAGCAAGAAATCACAATCTCACCACACAACCCTGCCTCTCTCTTCTTCGCCGTTGGAGGAAGTCGGAGGTTGTCGAAAATCCTCCGACCTTTCTCTCTTCCCATTCCCCCAGTTTTCTTCTCAAATCGAATAATCGAAATCTGAATTCATCACATCCATTTCAATTTCCAACCCATTTCATCATTCGATTTTTTTATTCATCATTTTGGAAAACTCATATTAGAATTTCATTATATCTTCGTCAGGAGGAATCTTTTGGGATTTCCTAAGTGGAGAGTGTTCGTTTATCTGACGGATTGGGAAAAATGGATGTGGTGGTGAAACCAGTGATGATGCCGGCTATCGATACCCTGTGCATCTGTTGTCCGGCAATGCGGCCGAGGTCGCGGCATCCCGTGAAGCGCTACAAGAAGTTGTTAGCGGATATATTTCCTCGGGCTCCGGTTGGTTAGATTTACACGCATATTATGCTTAAATTTTTTTGTGATTTCTTGTTGAATGTGGAATTAAACTTGTGAATCAGAGATGAATTGGTTAACTGCTTCAGTTTTTCATCTTGAATGGAGAAGCTTAAGCTTATTATTTTTGAAACCCAATACTTTCCCTAGTTGAGCAATCAAAGCTCCAGTAGAAGTCTTCAAATATGCAACCATTTCTCTTAAAGATGGGAATAAGGAATCAATAGAAAAAAATTGCACATTGATTTTATGATTCATTGAGCCCACATCTTGTTTGAAGTTCTTAATTTCTGTTTATAAGTGGCTAATACCAATGCGGCAATGCCTGCCAGAAGTTAGTATAAATCTGACAGAGAGGATCTTATGACTCTAAGCTTCAAGTGGATTGCTATAGTGGCGAGTTTCACTAAGATTAAGGACTTAATGTCAGGGAAAAGTTTGAGATTAAATTTGAGTTTTAAGAAAGTGCTCGGGAGGAAAATGGGCTTGTGCACAGCTTCTGGATGGCGTCTTATCAAATCATGATTGATCTTAATCTTCTTCCTTAATCTATCAACCTTCATCTGAGTTAAAACCGACTCAAATCATCTTTTAAAAGAGGTCACACATCACTTCTGAAAGCCCCAAGGTTCATTGTTTCCGTGACTCCCTGTGTTCATTGAAAAAATCTTTCTATCATTTGATGCATATATGAACTCAAGTCCTACATTAGCTGTGGAATGAGAATTTAGTTATGATCAGTTAGATAAGACTCACAGTTGTGCTTTCTAGTTAATAAGAATCTTATTTTAGGCGGTTAAAGAGTTGAGGAGTTTTACTTTATCTGTCTTTAATATTTATAAGTTATTACTATGGTGTTCCATTGTGTAAACCATATTGGTACTTTGTTACTCTAATTGTTTCATTTTCATTGTTAGTTATTCAACAGTTGCTTTAGTCCAATTTCTTTCTCTAAGTGAAATGATGGCTGTGACCATTTACACAAGTTAGACCTGTCCTTTATACATTTAACTCTTGCCTCTGGAGTCCTGTTTTCTTTGCCACTGCATAATCTCTTTTAATGTATTTAAAGATTTCTTCATATCTCTTTGATTACTGATATAATATTGTACTTTTGACAGGGTGAAGAACCTAATGACAGAAAAATCAGCAAATTGTGTGAATATGCTTCAAAAAATCCACTACGCGTTCCCAAGGTTAGGTTGCTCAGTTATCCTTTCTGAATTTGATTACGGCGCCCTGCTTATATCCGAGCATTTTATTTTACAACAATCTTTACAACATTGTGCAGTGCTATTTATATGTACATAATCTGTTATATCTGCCATTTTCTTTCCTATTTTATTCAGAATGTGATTACAGGGCCCTGCTTATATCCGAGCATTTTATTTTACAACAATCTTTACAACATTGTGCAGTGTTATTTATATGTACATAATCTGTTCTATCTGCCATTTTCTTTCCTATTTTATTCAGAATATATGTTCTCTGTTCTTAATGTTTTCTTGGAACTATACAAGCACAAAGACTTGTTAAGTTTAGAAATAAAGTGTCCAAGAAAATATGAAACATTGGGAATGATACAGAAGAGATGAAAAAGAAAGTGGAAGATATGAGCTTGTTCGAATATGTGAGAAGCAATTATTGGATCAAAAGGGTAAAGTAATACCCAACTTATAATCTCTATGGCCTAGTGATCTGCCATATTATCTGTTCATTGCACGAATTTTTCCCTTAATATTTCCTCTCTGAATGTTATTGCCAGTTTTCTTTATTTACTGAAAACAATTTTTGTTGTTAAAATTGCATATTAGATCGGTCATTCATTTGGTGGCAGTACCTAGTAAAGGTACCATGTTCGTTCCATCTGGAACTTAGTGGCTTGTTTGGCATTCCCAGTCAAATTGATGGATTTTTTCTAAATACATTTTTAAATTTTAATGTGTAACATTTTAGATTTTAAAAATTTGACGTGAATTTTATTGCCATTATCTTTTTTGAAAGCCAAATAAAGTTATAAGATGTTGCATCATGGAAAAACCTTTCTTTTGACCACGAAAATCAAACCATCCTCCATTATAAAACTGTAATAAGTTGATAACACTTTAAACTCTATTTTGATTACTTTCTAATATATTGTTATGTGATCATCAGTTGTAATATCTTTACTTGGAAGATCTGTTAACATTTAGATATGTGTCACGTGTAATGGTTGCGGCTGAATTGGTGGCTACCATGCTAATAATTTTTTTAGCTTTCAAATATTCATGATAATTGAAGTTCTTTCTTCAACAATAAACCTACTTACAAATAGTATGTAATTAGCATCAAACAAGTTCGCTGCTGTATATTCATTTTTAAATCTTACAGGTTTGAAGCACGAGTTAATTAGATGAATTTTGACGATGACATGAAGGGCGGACACATTAGTGTTTGTTTTGTGTCAACATCCCTTAAATCTGGATGGCTAGTTTATTGATTAGTTGTTTCGCTACGTAATTTTTTTATATTTTCTCCCAGTAGACTTTCTAGATTCATGTACTTAATTGGTTCTTGATTTAAATTTTTGTTTGCTACATAAATGTCTTTTTTTGCTCCTTATATAGTTGATACCTTCTGTAAGTTTTCTTCCAATTGAGCTATCAGTAGAAAACTTTAATGATAGCTCATAACTCATTGGTCAGATTACAACTCTTCTCGAGCAAAGGTGTTATCGGGAACTGAGGACTGAGAATCTTATGTATGTAAAAGTCATAATGTGTATCTACCGAAAGTTGTTCATATCTTGCAAACAGCAAATGTGAGTTCATCAATCCTTTACTATTAGCTGGATTGCTGTAGTAGGTTCACCATTTGAAGCTTAATTGACTTTCAATTGTCAGTATTAACAAGGAGGTAGTAAGTTGACATACTTGTACATATTAGAAATTTATGTTCTAATCATACTATGCATTAGATCAATTTCTAAGAGGAAAAATGGACGCAAATTATTCCCTTCATGGGCAACGATTATCACTTTTTTATTCTTTTGACAGTATTGTAAAAGATAAAATTTTCCACGTTCTTGACTGACTTGTATCTCTTTGCATTTTGTTGGTAACCTCATTTTCAACACATCATTTTCACGATACAAAAATATAGATTGGGTAGAAAAGAATATTGTATTGAATGAATGGGAAAGTAGTCATATTCACCCTTTTATAGATACAATACAGTGTATAAAATAGGAAATAAAGCTACAACTATGTAACTGAAATATACAACTATACAATCCTGATTTTTAGGAAATAAATAGGATCCCTATAATTACGGAATATGCAGTCAAGTTTCCCTAAGAATCAGGAAACTGATTTGCCCTGAATTGGCATGATTTTCAACACTCCCCCTCAAGCTGGTTGGAAGATGTCGTTCATGGCCAGCTTGCTTACCAACCTATCGAACTGCTTCTTTGGTAGACCTTTAGTGAGAATGTCCGCTACTTGTTCAGACGTGGGAATGTAGGGCATAATGATCATACCATTCTCCAGTTTCTCCTTGATAAAGTGTTTGTCGACTTCAACATGTTTAGTTCTATTATGGAGCACTGGATTGTGTGCGATTGCAATGGCGGCTTTTTTATCACAAAATACCTTTATAGGTAAGGGACAGTTAGTTTTAAGTTCTTCAAGTAACTGTTTGATCCACAAAACCTCACAGATACCACTTGCCACTCCTCTTAGCTCCGCCTCGGCACTACTTCTAGCCACCACATTTTGTTTTTTACTACGCCAAGTTACAAGATTTCCCCCCAACAAAGGTACAATATCCCGAAGTTGATCTTCTGTCTGTTACATTCCCTGCACAATCTGCATCAGTAAAACTTCAACTTGGAGATGTCCCCTATTTTCATATAGAATTCCTTTTCCTGATGTCCCCTTTAAGTACCTGAAAATCCTGTATACAACATCAAAATGTCCTTGATTGTGTGAGTGCATGAATTGACTTACCATGCTCACTACAAATGCAATGTCAAGACGTGTATGGGAGAGATAAATTAGTCTCCCAACTAAGCGTTGGTATTTCTTTTTGTCAACCATTTCTTCTGGACTTGCAGGTTGAAGCTTCAGATTTGGTTCTATGGGGGTTTCTGCTGCTTTGCAACCGAGTAAACCTGTTTCTTCTAGTAGATCAAGTATGTACTTTCTTTGAGAGATAAAAACACCTTTCTTGGATCTGGCAAACTCCATTCCAAGAAAGTATTTTAGAGGACCCAAGTCTTTGATTTCAAACTCACAAGCTAAGGCTTTCTTCAGTCTATGAAGTTCAACAATATCATCTCTAGTCAAAATTATGTCATCCACGTAAACTATTAATACTGTCATTCTACCTTCTCTTAAGTGTTTGTAGAACATTGTATGATCGGCTTGGCTTTGCAAATACCCTTGAAACTTGACGACCTTTCCGAACCTATCAAACCAGGCCCTAGGAGATTGTTTAAGACCATACAATGACTTTTTTAATCGGCAAACTTTATTTTCTCCAATGTTTTCTTCGAAACATGGTGGTAAGTTTATAAACACTTCTTCCTCCAAATCACCATTTAAGAAAGCGTTCTTTACATCTAACTGTTGCAGAGGCCAGTTAAGATGTACTGCAAGAGAAAGTAATACTCGAATGGAATTGATTTTTGCAACAGGTGCAAAGGTTTCTGGATAGTCAATTCCATAAGTTTGTGTGAAACCTCTAGCAACTAGCCTTGCCTTGTATCTCTCAATGCTCCCATTAGACTTACATTTGATTGTGAAAATCCACTTGCACCCTACTGTCTTCTTCTCCCTAGGTAGATCAACATTTTCCCAGGTTTTATTTTTTTGAAGCGCTCTCATTTCCTCATATACTGCTGACTTCCACTCCGAGTGTCCTAGTGCTTCTTGTATAGTTCTAGGTACAAATAGATGAGAAACTTTTGTTGTGAAGGCTTTGTATTTTTTTGAAAGTCTATGGTAGGACAGATATTTGGCAATAGGATGTTTGGTACAATTCCTAATTCCTTTACGAATGGCAATAGGAACTTCAAGATCAGAAAAAGGTAAGGGAGTAGGATTTATAGGAAGATTACCAGGAATCGAAGACCTAGGAGATGATGATTGACCATGCTCAGGATTGACCGGAAGATTCTCAATATTGGGATTGAACCTGCGTGACTGCGTCTAGTGTAAACACGCAGCTTAGTGGACATAGGTGGTAAAGTTTCTCTCCCTGTTTGTGATACAATTTTACCTGACATAGATAGATCATTATTTTCTGCATTTTCTCTAGGCAACGTATCCATTTCCTGATTTATTAAGAAACTGGTTTTGGTTTTTCTTATTGCCAAAACTGATCTTCATTCAAACAATTCCCCCCCTGAAGAGAGGTTTTGGTATAAAATGGAGTTGTTTCAAGAAATTGAATATCCATACTAACATGAATTTTTTTAGTGACATGATTAAAACACTTATAGCCTTTTTTATTATGGGAGTAGCTTAAAAACATACATTTTTCAGCTCGTGGATCAAATTTGGATCTAAGATGGGATGGAACATGAACGAACACCGTACAACCAAAAAGTTTT
>CAIGRT010163632.1:0-22408 GCA_903798405.1 Fraxinus platypoda
GTATAAATATGAATTTATCATTTGTTCAATTCTTAATTTACATTTAACAAAAATTTCTTTTTTTGTTATAAATACGAAATTTTTTATATTTTTATAATTTTATTTATACAACCGTATCGGTCAAACCGGAACAAACCGCGACCCGTGACCCTCATGGGCTATACCCGGATGGGTTAGCGGGGACTTGAGTTGTAGTTCAAAATTTGTGGGTCGACCCGGAACCGGCCCGAAACCCGTAGCAGGCGGACTTTTTTTTTTTTTTCACTCGGACCGTTACCGGACTAATATGTTGGCGGGCCGACCCGACCCGAACCACCCGGATTGACACATCTAGTAACACACATACAATAATTTCTTTAATAAAGGTATTATATTGAATTTAAATTTACTTCTATATATGTGTGTGCGCGCGCGCGCTGAACTAGTTAGTATAAAAAAAAATTATTTTTTTAATTTTAATATTGGATATGTTTGTACATGGGGGGGTGATTTTGAAAAAAAATTGCGCTATGGAAAGTGCAGGCTAGCTCAAATAGTACGACCATTAATTAAGATTTTGAGTGTAACATGATAAGTCCAATCTCACCAAATATATGATGTAAGTTTTAATTAGGCGTTAGTTGTTTCTTGACATTATATGAGAGAGGTATCGATAGAGATAGTGAGACAAGATGGGAACGGACTATGAAATTAGTATTTTTCAAGGTCGAAATTGTATTTCTCAAAATTTACAACCATGTTCATGTCATTTAGAGAAGGGTAAATATAATGTACCACAATTTTATTTGTCCATCGCTTTATAAATACACACTAATTGAAAATATTTTTGATAAATAAACCAACCACTTTACAAATGTAGACTTAGGGTTCGTTTGAGATGACTTTTGCTTTTGCTTTCTATAGAAAAACTTCTAGAAAAGTTACATTGATTTTTGTTTGAAAACTAATTCTTAAACGAGCTTTCTATTTCGAATGATGAATCAACTTCTTTCTAAAAACTCTTCAACTAAAAGTAGCACTTTAATAAAATTAGCCAAACGACTTTTGAGTCTCAAAAACTCCTCCAGACTTTTCAAAAGTCATTCCAAATGAGCTCTTAGTTCATTAAAAACAAAATATATGGTACACATCTCCCTCTCCATCAAACATATTTACATTTTTCTGCAACTCCATCACTTGAATACATTTACCAAAGAGATAGAGGAGCAAGAGATAGTTGTTATAAATATAGAATAATTTTGAGAAAAAATCAAGGAAGATAGTGAAATCATTTTTCGTTTGTTGGGTTCTTAATTTTTTGGATTAAAGTTGTTTTCAATATTTATGTATCCGTTTGACAAAATTTATAAATGGCAGTACTTCATTTTCAATCACATTCAAATGTGCTCACAATTACTATTCACTTATTCATTATTCATTTCTATCTATTTATAAATTAAATCACTATATATTCTTCCCAAACTGAGGCTATAAGTTTTTTTTTTTCCTCCATCAATGATTGATTCTTTTTTAAGAATTAACGTCCCCGAATCAACTAGTCCCCGATACATCACTAAGAAATCAATCTTTTTTCTTGAAGTTTTAGACTTCGAATAATTTCAAGACTCTCTATCTATATATCTTATACATATTATTTGTTGTATTCTTAATAATGAAATATCGTAAAAGTATATATTTATGTGTGTACAATGAAGTCAATTTATTTACAGTCATTTTAATAAATAAAAAAAGGTTTAAAAATATAGTTTAATGAACAAAAATCGCGATGACAATATAACCATCCATAAGAACATATTCTTCTCAAATTATATCATGGAGAAAAGAGACAAACCATTAGAAACATAATTAGTATGTTCATATATTGATTTTGAACAATTAGTCGAACTTGCTTCACCTTTGAACAAATCTTTTTTTTTTTTTTTGAGGTATCCAGACTGTCCACGTTTGACGAAAATAGGGATTTATTTTTATACCAAATCCTTGTACGATCCAAAATGAATCAATAAAACATTGACTTCAACATGTCACAAGCCAAAATTGATTCTCCCATTAAACTTCTTCATTTCACACACATATTTTCTTTGCATTGCAACTTCGAACAACTAGTCTCTGATATCCCTTGTTGGAAATTGACACGAACTTCTCTATTTGTCCACTTGATCCTTGTTCAGAGAATTTATTTAGAAATCTAAATATATAAAATCAATAGAGGATAATAACACAAGATATTTACGTGAAAAACTTTTAAATCGAAGAAAAGTCGCGAGCTATCAAAGATAGACACATTTCTCAATAAATTGTTGTAGAATCACATAGATTGTCTTATACACCCCCAAAATATTAATATTAGATCGGCTAAAACTACAAAGGATGCCAAATCTCAGTGCAAGATACTCCATGACTATCTCAAACTTTGTGAAAAATAAAAGGGAAAATTGCAGTAGCGGTCCGTTATCTTTTGAATTTTTACAGATTTTATCCTAACCTTCAGTTTGTGCCAGCAGAGATCCCAAACATTTGAAAAATTAGTAGCTGGGGGTTCAAATGGATGACCCATCCATTTGACCGTTAGTTGACCAGAAAAATTGATTTTATCCAAATATAAAAAGGATAAAATGGTAAGTTTGCATTTATCCTCATTTATCCCTTAAAATAATTTTAAAAAAAAGTTCATTAATCTCTTCACCCCTCAACCCCTCAACCCCCCGCCACCCTACCCACCCAAAACCAAAAATCAAAAAATCAACCACCACCACACCCTACGATCGTCCGCCTCCGTCACCCGCCACCACTTGTGCCATCGCCACACTTCTATTTCCATGTGTAAACAAGCATATCTTCACCACTCACTTTTATTCCCTCAATTTCTATTATTTTCACAGCTTGCTGACCACCCAAACAATGAACAAAATGAAAATCAAGAATGAAAAATTGGGGTTGGCACAAGTATATGTTATCCACAGTAAATCATAGTGAAGCCAATATGCATAATTTAGCAGTGGTGATGAAACCAATTTTGGTTTAGGAACAATCAATAGTCATTTTCTTCTTGTTGTTGGGCCAGATAGATGGTTAGATGGGAGATTTAGAACTGCCAAATTGACCAAATACTGAAGCTTTGACGGAATAGGACTGATCAATGCTTTGGACAAGAGGTGTAGAGCTTGTAAATTTGTGCAATTTGACAAATAAGGCGAGATTGTGCCTTTGAGGGCCATATTGGAGAGTGAAAACTTGTAGATTTAGCCATTGTTGCAGATAGCACCCTGTAGGTAGGAGGTAAATCATTGGCAAGGGTTAGCGAAGGTCGCCTTAGTCAAGTTCTACAAATTCTTGAATGGGTCTTGTAACGAGTCGCTAGATGAGTCGGACACCTCACGTCGTTCGGACCCATGACGGATAATGAAGCTGGAGGAGGGGGAGCCGGCATGTGGTAGCAATTTTTAGTGAAGTGAAAAATAGTAGCCCTTTTATTTCTTTTCTTATTATTTTTATTATTTTAGGTTAAATTTGCAAACCTACCATTTTACCCTTCTTATATTTGGATAAAATCAATTTTTCTGGTCAACTAACGGTCAAATGAATATACTAATTTTTCAAAGGTTTGGGATCTCTGCTGGTACAAACTGAAGGTTAGAATAAAGTATGCAAAAATTCAAAAGATTAGGGACCGTTGCTGCCATTGTCCATAAATAAAACGCTAGGGGAAAAGCTATATTTATAGGGACACATAAAGGTTTTCTAGTTTCTAATCAATGTGGGATTCTAAACGATCCCATTATAATTAAAAAAATCAAATATTCTATTCTAATTGAGATACACATATAAAATCATATTCTAATTGAACTAGACAAAGTCAAATTTCCGACAAAGAGGAATTTATAGTTCGAAAACGTAAAGGATGCGTTTAGAGTATAATAATGAATAGTTAATGTAACGATAGATAAGATTTTAATTTTTTTAATATAGTTCAATATTTACTGGCGTGTTCTGTACACCTTACTCAATAGACTTGAATGATACAATAGAATTTTTTTTATTAATACTATCAAATATTATCAAACACACCTTACCAAACATGTTAGTAATTCACTTTAAGCAAGCCAAAAAGGTAATATTATGACCAAAGAATGCTCTGCTCCACTTCTAGACTTCCTACGAGGCCCTCTTCACAGTTCCGACTCGCACATTCGCACAAAGGTTAAAGAATTTTAGTGGTCCTCCGATGCTTAAATCAGTATTTAAAAAATACAAGAGAAACCACTCGAAGTTGATAATAATCAATAGATCACACCAGAATTTTAGCTCTGACAATGTTTTTGGAGTCTTTAGTTTTTATTAGACTTCTACTCCCTTTAAGGATCGTACAGACCACAGCTTATACTTAGGTTGCTTCCTTGGCTCTTTAATGTGATTATCATTACAATAGTTCTGATAGCCTCGACTGTCACTGCTTTTAATCGGGTCTTAGCAACCTTAAACCAGTTGAAGACTGGGCCTTTAACGAGCCTAATCCAAGTATTTTGACATTGACTTTTGGGTTATGAACTTGTAAATAATTTTGGGAATTTAGCTAAACATGCACTTTGTAAGTGAAGAAGTAGAGCCAATCAGTATTAATTTAAATACCCATATATGAGAATCTCATTATATAGAAAATACAAAATTTCTTCATGCAAATCAAGAAGAATGATACAAAATGGATATATAATGAATTTTTTAGCACTCAGCTTCTAGTAAAATTTCATCAATATCACTCAACCTCAAGTGTAGCAATTAGATCGCTCATTTTAATTTTTTACACAATAGATTGCTCCAATTCTAAACCTAATGTCATTTTTTTACGTTCTCGTTAGAGCTAACGTGTTATGCTAACGAAGGCTGGCCCCGAGAATTTGGAGGCTCCAGGCGATTAATTTATTTGAGGCCCTCAATCATAATTTTTTTTTTTTTTTTTACAATCGTAACATCACTTAAATATTTGAACAAATAACATCTCTATAATAAAACGAATATTTCATGCAATTCAAGAGAGAGTAGCAAAATAAAACACCTCTTACAATTCGAGAAATTAGACTAGTATAATATCTAACATTCTCACATTTTGAGATGCAAAAGGAATAGGTACACACGTTTGAATTGTACGTTGAGGAATTAATATAAGAATGCAAACGTAAAATTCATAAATAAAATTAAATATTTCTTACTAACATAGAGAATATATAATAATTTTTACCTCTTCCTATTTTGTGTACTGTGAAGTAATATAATATGGGCAATTTTGTGGTTGAAAGGAAATTGTTCTTGTTTTGGATTTCCTCTGACAAAGTGATATATTTCTTAATTAACAAAAATGCAAAAGTAATATATTTCTTAATTAACAAAAATTCAAAAGTAAAATAAATTAATGATGACAGATCTGCATTGTAAGATGAAATTTGTGTTTTGAAAAAGTTTCTATATTAGTATCAAGTCAAAAAAGTAATATAGAATTACTCTGATTTGGATCTTCTATTGGACCTGGGCTTTGTTTGGAAGATATTATTTGGAATGGTAAAAAAATAATAATCTAAAATTAGAGGCAGCTTTTGGGACTTTTTTTTTTCTTGAGGCCCCTCAAAATTATAAGGCCCAAGACAATGACCTAGTTTGCCTTGGGCTAGGACTGGCCCTAATGCTAACAAGACACTCCTTAAATTTCGATATTGTAACTTCTCATATTTACGTTACACGGATAGTGTAACTTTTGGCTTATGAAATTGTCTTTATTTGTTAATAAACTCAAGTTGATAGTAGCAATAGAAAAATAAATATCTCCTTTCAGTTCTCTTGTATCTACTCTAGTTTTTCTCCTTATTTTCTTACTTTATTTGCTATACTTTAGCACAATATGTAGGGAGAGATGTAAACAAATAAACATATAGCGGAATAATTCTTCTCTCAAAAGTAAATAAATAAAACGCCTTTCCTGACAATTCTATATGCTGAAAATATTCTTTAAAAAAAAAATCACATCAAACCACAAGAACACATAATTATTTTACGTAGAAAAAATTCCCCAACGCAAGGAATAAAAACCACGGGACCTAGTCCAGTTAAAACCTCCACTATCGATCAAATAATGGATACACAAAGTCTTCTCTAATCACAATTGGATGTTACAACATATATTTCTTCAAGATAACAAATATCTTGGTAAAACAATATGAAATAGGAAAAATATACCAACAAATCCGGTAATTGTTTACGTACATTAACTAATGTTCTCAAACTCCAAATCCGATCTCCACCGATCAGATTGTAGTTCTGTGTCTTGTGAATCTCTCCTCCAAATTTCAACTCGGTCGAACCACGTATGACTTAGTATTGGAGCTTCGATGAAATCTAGGCGTAGAGAAAAAAAAAACTGTTTTCCTTTCTTTTCAAAAAGGGCTTGGACTCCTATTTTCTCCAATCTTCTTGTATATTTATATTCATCATTAGGGTTAACAACCTAATGGAATTTGGGATATAATATAAAACCCCAAATATGGGCTTTCCTTCTCATAAGAGAAAATAACCCAACAAATCTCCCCCTTCCGACTATGGGGAGGAATTCGACATTCCAGCAATTGAACAAAAATCTTCAAGCTTTTTCTTTGGTAGTGTCTTCGTCAACATATCATAACCGTTATGATCGGTATGACTTTCTCAAGGTCCAACAACTTCTCATTCAATGCATCCCTGATCCAATGGTATCGTATATCAATATGCTTCGATCTTGCATGAAAACTGAAATTTCTAGCAAGATGAGTAGCACTTTGGCTATCAAAAAATAACACATACCTCTGCTGCTTGAAACAAAGTTCTCTCGTGAATTTTTTTGCCCATAGAAACTCTTTAGTTGCTTCTATTGTTGCAATGAATTTTGCCTCTATCTTAAAAAGGGCAATACACTTTTAAAGTTTTGATTGGCAAGCTATAGCCCCACCTGCAAAAGTAATCAAATAGCTCGATGTAGACTTGCGGGTATCTACATTTCCTACCATATCTGCATCTGTGTATCCAACTAGCAACGGTTGTCCATTTCCAAAACCAAGTCTCAAACTGGAAGTGCCTCGAAGATACCTCATGATCTACTTAATTGCATTCCAATGCTCTCTTCCTGGATCTAATAAGAAATAGCTAACTACACCAACTATACGGGCTATATCTGGTCTTGTGTAGACCATCGCATACATCAAACTTCCTATTACTGAGGCGTAAGGAACTCTTTACATGTCTTTCTTTTCCTTATCTGTAGAAGGACATTGCTCAATGCTCAATCTGAAGTGGGTAGCAAGAGGAGAAGTTAACCACTTTAGCCTTGTCCATACTAAACCTCTCAAGCACTTTCTTAATGTTTTCTTCATGTGACAAATATAACTTCTTGGCACTCCTGTCACGAATGATTCTTATGCTAATGATCTTCTTTGCTTCTCCTAAGTCCTTCATAGCAAAATACATACTTAATTATTTCTTCAACTTGTCAATTCTTGAAGCATTCTTACCAATAATCAACATATCATCAACATAGAGTAATAAAATGATAAAATCATCATTAGAGAATTTTTAAACAAATACACAGTGATCAGAAATTATTTTCTTGTAGCCTTGCTCCTCCATAACTAACTCAAACTTTTTGTACCACTGTCTCGGTCCTTGTTTCGGACCATAAAACTTTTCTTCAGCCTACACACATAATCTTCTTTCCCTTTTACTTTGAAACCCTCTGGATGCTCCATATAAATTTCCTTTTCCAAATCACCATGAATGAAGGTAGTTTTTACATCCATCTGTTCAACTTCTAAGTCAAGATTAGCTACTAGGCTGAGAACAATACGAATATATGACATCTTAACTACTGGAGAGAAGATCTCATCAAAATCAACGCCTTTTCTTTAATCAAACCCTTTTACAACCAATCCAACTTTATACTTTGGTAGTGAAGTGAACTCATTTTGCTCTACCCTGCAGATCCATCCATTCTTCAAAGCTCTTTTACTCTTAGGTAGCTTCACTAACTTGAAGATGTGGTTATCATGCAATGATTGCATTTCATCTTGCATTGGCTCAACCCACTATGTTTTATGTTCATCTTCCATGACTTCTGCATAACTCTCGAGCTCTCCCTCGTCAGTTAATATGACATACTACTCTGTTGAATATCGTGTGGAAAGATACCGATCTTCGGTAGACCTCCTGAGTAGAACCTTTGGTGGAACTTCTGGTGTAATATCCGGCACGATTAACTATTCATCAGTCTCATCATATGCTTGAGCCTGCAAGAGAGCATCAACATCATTTATACCCTGGTGGCCATCCTAACCATCATTCTGAACTTGAGCTGGCAAATTCTTTATAGGAACCAGATCCAAATCAATCAAATTATGAACCTTTTGAGGTATAAATTTCTCTGCTTTCTCAATATCCTGAATCACCTGATCTTCAACAAACACGACATCTCTGTTTCTTACAATTTTCTTCTCAACTGGATCATAAAGCTTGTATCCAAACTCATCTTGACCATAACCAAGAAGTATACATTGTCGTGTTTTTCACATCAAGCTTGGACCCCTCATCTTTAGGAACATGCACAAATACTTTACATCCAAACATACGCAAATGATCATAAGAAACATCTTTACAATTCTAAACTCTATCTAGTACATCATACTATAAGGGAACACAATGTTAAGATTCAACACATGTACGATCGTGCTCAATGCCTCATTGATTACGCCCAAAGAATAACGCGGTCGTTGTAGTATAGCTTTGGGGTGTCGATTCCACATGGAGATGGATTGAGATGAAAGATAGATCCTCGGCAACGGCGCCAAATTTTGATTACGCCCAAAGAATAACGCGGTCGTTGTAGTATAGCTTTGGGGTGTCGATTCCACAGGGTGATGGATTGAGATGAAAGATAGTGACGAAACTAACAAAAATATTTAGAAGAGTGCAAAGAGTAATTTCTAAAGTGTGACATAAATTAAAACTAAGTGAGTAATGTAAAAAGTATAAAAATGATATGAAATAGTAGAGCGTAGGGACTTCCTTGCGTATTTCTGGTATTTAAATTTATTCCTGATTCATGGGTAACTCAATTGAAAATTCTATGTCCAAATTTTCAACCGAAAGATATAACAGTAACAACCAAAATTAAATCAAAGGTAACTCTTTGATAAAATCATTTGTCGCGATTAAAGAACGAAAATCATTATCACTATTGAGAAAATCCAATGACGACAATATGCCCAGGGAGCGATATTGCAGCAGAGAACTGAATCAATATAGACAACAATTGCTCCAAATATAATCATAGAACTAATCCACTCANTCCATAAACGAAATAGATTCTATAATTATTTGGAGACGTAAAACATCTCAAATAGATTGCAAATGATAGAACAAAAAGTCTTAATATTTAAAAACCAAATACATGAATCAAAAATAAATTACAAATACCATAATACACAAGTTCATCCCTAGCTCTACTTAGAAAATTTAGTTACACATATTGAAAATATGCAACAAAAATTCTCTAAGAGACTCTATGGAAGAACCGACCATTCTCTCATTTCTTTGGTTTTTCTCTTTCTCAAGACACCAAAATGACTCTAAGCATTCCAAACCTTTCTTTCTTTTTCTCCTCCGGTTTTACACGCCCCTCCCCTCCTATTTATAGGAGAAGTAAAACATCTCAAATAGATTGCAAATGATAGAACAAAAAGTCTTAATATTTAAAAACCAAATACATGAATCAAAAATAAATTACAAATACCATAATACACAAGTTCATCCCTAGCTCTACTTAGAAAATTTAGTTACACATATTGAAAATATGCAACCAAAATTCTCTAAAAGACACTATGGAAGAATCTGCCATTTTCTCTCCTTTCTTTGGTTTTTCACTTTCTCAAGATACCAAAATGACTCAGCTTTTCAAACCTTTTTTTTTCTTTCTTTTCACGTCCTCTCCCCTCCTATTTATAGGAGAACTTTGGTATGAAACCTTGCAATTTGTAGCCGACATGTTGAAGTATTTGAGTGAGTGGAATTGGTCCAAACTTTCGGCTACCATGAAACTTGAAATGCAATGGACGCTGTCTTCATTTCCAGATTTTCATGCTTCAAGTGTGCTGCCCTTTAGTTGAATAATACTCCCAAGAAGATAAGAATAGTTGACCATGCAAGTATAGCCCTTAGTGCCATGTATGAAATTTCCATGTATGAAATTGTTTTTGTCTTCAAGTGAGCCATGCATATATAGATGTGCTGTGTATTTCTGTTTATGGCAGATTTCCTTTTGAATTGCAATTGGGATTAGCAAATGAATGATGTAGTGTAGGCGCCGATTTCTTGAAAGAGATGAGGAGGTGCCTTGTATGAATTTGCATCAACTTGTGGCTAGACAAAAATCAGATTTGGAGGTGCCGTGTATGAAATTTGTAGCCTGCAATTTCCTATGGCTGCCTTCAATAATATAAAACCAATTTTAAAAGCAAAATTCTAAAACATATCTAGAAAGTAGCTTTTAAAAATAAAAGTGACAACTTAGGATTTTTAAATGGAATGCATGGGTGCAAATGGATGTTGGTGTCAAGTGCTCTAAGTGAAACCGTGTGTGTATTCATCTTTCTTCTATTTAATATTTCAAAGCACTTGAATATAATAAAACCATGCTCAAATATGTTTTAATATGAATAGAAGTTAATTTTAATAATACAAGTCATAATCCATTTTTTTCTATTCATATTTTAGCAATTTAATTCAAAGATAGAATATTTTGAGTGCACTTTTTGAAGTGCACTTTTTGGGCACTCATCACTCATCCTAAAAGAATTTTGGCAACTGGGCTTGAGAAAGTAAACATCTCACACTCTCAACCAGTCATCTGTTCATTTTTTCAACTATGCCGTTCAATTAAGGAGTTTTTGGAGTTGTCTTTTGATGCTGAATTCCCTGATGTCTGTAATAATCATCAAAAGGACCAAAATACTCTCTCTCATTATTTGTTCGGATGCACCTCAACTTCTTCCTAGTCTATCTCTAAACTAGGGCCTGGAATTGCTTAAACGTAGTCAACACTTGGTCTTTTGTCTTCAAGTTATAAATCCATAATTTTCTTGAATTATCATCTATGAATGTTAAAAAGTAACTGGAGCCTACAAGTGTTCTCGTCTTTATAGGACTACATAAATCTGAATATACCAAATCCAGTATTTCTAACTTTCTTGAAGGAGGAAAATTCTTGAAAGAGACTTTGTTCTACTTCCCAGACAAACGGTGAATACACTTTTCAGATGTGTACTTTTCAGTCCACTTAGTACACTTTTCTTTCTCAATGTAGCTAATCATTTCTCACTCATGTGTGCAAGTCTCTTACATCACAACTCTATCATACCATCATCCTCCATTGCATTAACAATGTCACTAGAGAGCTTTACCTGCAAAACATACAACATAGAGACCTTTATGCCTCGAGCTACAACCATAGCGCCCTGAGTGAGCTTCCACTGGCCATTATTAGAGGTACTGCCATACCCATCATCATCTAGTTTTTCTACAGAAATCAAGTTTAAACGGATGTCTGAAATATGCTTCACATTTATAAGAACCAACTTCGAACCGTTATTCATCTCCAAATACACATTTCAAATACCAGCGACTTTTACCAAGCCATCATTACCTATTTTTACAGTTATGAAATCAACAAATTTATAAGATGTGAAGAAATCCTTATGCGATGTCGCAAGAATGAAGATACCACTGTCAATCACTCAACTGGTCTCATGACTTGCAAAATTGATCATCTCATCATCGTAAATAATGAGAAAGTCTATAGGAGTGGTGGTTACAACTCTATCATCACTATATTTGTCATGCTCGTTCTTCGCATTATTCTATTTCTCATTCTTATTTTCTTTTTTCCATTGCCTGCAATGTTTCTTAATGTGTCACTTTTTCCCACAATGATAACACTCGGCATTCTCAAACTTGTTCAACTTGCTTTTGCTTATGTCTCTGTTCTTCGGACTTTTACTCATCCCCTTCTTTTCTGTAACCAAGACCTCTGAATGTGAAGAAGATCCATGTGATTTTCTTCTCATCTCTTCATTTAATAAACTAATCTTGGCCAGATCCGTTGTGATGACACCATCTGAAGTAGAGTTAGATAATGAAGTTTGAACATCTCCCATGAGTTCGATAATGAACCAAGCAACGATAATCCATGAATCTCTTTGTCAAACTTAATACCCATTCCAGCCAATTGATTATCAATTCCTTGGAATGTATTCAGATGATCAGTTAAAGGAGTTCCATCCTGGTCTCTTAACGCCACATCTTATTATTTCTAGTCTTTCTAGCATATAACTATTCAACCTAACTCCATAGAGTACGAGCATGTGTCTCTCAACTAACATGGTTCAAAACATTATCATCTACCCACTGCCTGGGCAACAAACTCAATTCTTCATCTGACTTGTTATTCGGCTTTTCAGCTCGAACACCGGTACGTAATAATCTTTCAAATAAAGAAGATCTTCCATTTTTCGTTTCCATATGTGATAATTTAAACTATTCAAATTAATCATTTTACTCAAATTCGCTTCCATAATCGAAAATCCAAATCTTAGAATCTGGCTCTGATACCACTTGTCGAGAGAGATGCAAACAAATAAATGCACAGCGAAATAATTCTTCTCCCAAAAGTAAATAAGTAAAACACATTTCCTGACAATTCTATATGCTGAAAATATTCTAAAAAAATAATCACACCAAATCACAAGAATACACGCAATTATTTTACGTGGAAAAACTTTAGCAACATGAGAAATAAAAATCACGGGACCCAATCCAGTCAAAATCTCCACTATCAATCAAATAATGGGCACACAAAGTCTTCTCTAATCACAACTAGAGGCTACAACATATATTTCTTCAAGATAACAAAGATCTTGGCAAAACAATATGAAATAGGAAAAATAAACCAAGAAATTCAGTTATTATTACGCACAATACCAATGTTCCAGAACTCAAAATCTCGATCAGATTGTAGTTCTGTGTCTTGTGAACCTCTCCGCCAAATTTTAGCTCGATCGGACTACAGACGACTAGGGATCAGAGTTTTGATGAAATCTGGGCGCAGAGAAAAAAAACCGTTTTCCTTTCTTTTCAAAAAGGGGTTGGACTTCTATTTTCTCCAATCTTCTTGTATTTATATTCATTATTAGGGTTAACAATCTAATGGGCTTTGGGCTATAATATAAAACTCCAAATATGGTCTTTCCTCATCGTAAAAGGAAATAATCCAACACAATATACATACATGTATACCTCCCATGCTGTTGGGGTTGGAGCAGCCAGCCACCGATCGAGCGAGCATGTAAAGTGAGATGTATAGATTTTTCTATTGTATTACTAGCTAATTATCTACAAATATACATACACATTTATACCTTAAAATAACATGCAACAACCATTCAGAAAGCGATATTAATTGTTGGCCCCAAAACGTAAAAACTCAAAATTGTAGAAAACTTAAAGAACACAAGACTCAAGACATGTTTTGCCCTTAAAGGGCCCCGAATGTAAGGGCGTGAATGTTCAATCAAATGACCTAATCACCCATTGAGCATCTGCTAAGAGATATTGCTCTAGATCTACTAATATCTACCAAGAAATAGTACATAAATGTATAAAGAAATCAAAGATTTATTCAAGAAGTTCTTTCTAGTCTCTCTATCACAAATCAGTAACCAATATAGAAATATCTCAAAAAATGTACATAACAACCCTCATTCTTACTAAAAGAATAGAGATTACAACATAAAGATCAAAGTTACAGGTTTTCAGAGAAACCCTAACCCACATGGAGAAAAGAACAATTCAACCAACGCAGAAGACGAAAGTAAGGGCCAAGTATAATATATATCCATATCAAACGGTTCAAATCCAGGTTCAAGATTAAGTCACGTGTACAACGGATCACAACCTACTTAAAAGAGGCAAAAGCGTGTAACTTGAAACACGTTTTAAAGAAATGGGCTTCAAACCCAGTTTAAGAATTAAGACAGCCCAACAGGCCAAGTAAATAATGATGCAACCCAATCATTTAACAATCTCTACCTTGCTGAAATATTACTTGGTATCAACAAATGGATCTAGATATACTCAGCTTCATTTGCTCTAAATAGCCGTAAAGAAATTTTTTTTGTAGTTCAATTTTCAACAAATAAAACTTAATATTCTAAATATCGCTGGATCACTACCTTTAAATGATGTTTAGAATCTCAAGCAGTTCCTAAATTTATTAAGAGTCAGAATTTTGGTTCCTAAATCAAATGGATTGTATTCTGTATGAATTTTAACTAAACAGATCAAACCTTTTTCGACCATATTTATCACAAAATGAAACTTTATATCCAGATGCTTTGTTCTATCACGGTATACAGGATTTTACTAAGATGAATAGCATTTGATTATCAGTATAAATCCTAACAGAATCATTCATAAAACCAATTTCATTTAATAACCCCCTTAACCAAATACTTCCTTTAATAGCATTACAAGCAACAATATTCAGTTTTAGTAGAAGACAAAGCAACCAATTTTTTGCAGTTGAGATTTCCAACTAATGCATCATCAAACAAAGTAAAAATATACAAATATGTGAATCTTTTTCTAAGTCACCAGCAAAATCAGAATCAGTGTATCATTTAAGAATTATTCATTCATTTCTTCTTTTAATCATTAACCCTAAGTCAGAAGAACATTTTAAGTATTTTAACATCCATTTTATAGACAACCAGTGTGTTTCACTTGGATTTGTCATAAACCTACTTAAAATGCTAATGCCATGAGCTAAGTCAGGTCTAGTACACACCATAAGGTACATAATAGATACTACAGCATTGGCATAAAGGACATTTTTCATTATTCTCAATTTATCATTAGTTTTAGGTGACCGATCACTAGATAGTTTAAAATTATTAGCAATAGGCAAGGAAACATGTTTATACTCAAGTATAGAAAATTTCTCAAGCATTTTCTTCACATAGGAGCATTGTTTCAAAACTAAGATGCAATTATTTCTAGCCCTTTTTATTTCCATTTCAAGAATCCTTTTAGTTTTACTCAAATCTTTCATTTCAAATTCAGATTTCAGTTTTGATTTAACAAAATCTATTTCGGATCTATCATGGCAACCAAGGAATATGTCATCAACATATAATAACAAGTAAATGGATTAAGGTCCACCTGACCCTTTATAGAAGAAACATAAGTCATAATTGAATTTAACAAAACCCAAATTCTGCACATAAGAGTTAAATTTTATATACCACTGCCCGAGGGCTTGTTTTAGCCTATAAAGAGACTTTTCAATAAGCAAAACCTTATCAGTTTTTTATTTAACTTCATAACCCATTGGTTGATTCATATATATCACCTCATCAAGATCACCATTAAGAAATGTTGTTTTTACAACAAGTCGATCCAGTTCCCAGTCATAGTGTGAAGTTAAAGCTGACAGAATTTTAATAGAATTATACTTTGCAACTGGTAAAAATATTTCATTGTAGTCCACTCATTCTCATTAAGTGAAGCCTTTGGCAAATAATCAGGCTTTATATCTCTTATTTTCTGTATTAGAATCTCATTGTTTGATTTTGAAAATCCACTTATAGTCTAATACCTTTTATCTTTAGGTCTACAATATTAAAAATGACATTTCTGCTAATAATCACCTTAAAATCATTTTGGCCTTTGACCCAGAGTCTATAACCTTTAGTTTTCTTACCATAGCCTAGAAAAATACATTTTAAGGATCTAAGTTCAAGTTTACCTTCACTTTGATGAGAATAGGCTGTGTAGCCAAAAACTTTAAGTCTACTATAGTCTGGCATCTTTCCTAACCACAGTTTTTCAAAGACTTGAAAATCAATAGCACTAGATGAACTTCTGTTTGTAAGATAGGTGGTAGTTTTTATGGCTTTTTCCTAGAAAATTTTTGGCACACTAGAACTATGCAACATACATCTGACCTTTTCCAATAAGGTTCTGTTCATCCTTTCAACGTCATTTTGTTGAGGGGTGTATATTACAGTTCTATGCTTTAAGATTCTACTCTTTTTACACAAGGAATCAAATTCAAAATTCTAGTCCATTACCAGTACTATGTGCTTTGATTTTCTTATTTGTTTGATTTTCATTCATCAGTTTTCCATTGTTTGAAAGTTTGAAAAGTATCAAATTTTTGTCTTAAAAGAATAATCCATATTTTCATTGAAAAATCATCTACAATTAGTAGATAGAACTTAAATCCACTTAAGGTATTTACAGAAGCTGGACCTCATAGGTCAGCATGTAAATAGTCTAGAATAAAAGATGAATTGCGAATTCCAGTTTTGAAAAGTAATCTTTTCTATTTTCCAATTATACAATCTTCACAAAAATCTAGTTTTTCAATATTATTATTTCCAAAACATCCAAGTTCATTTAAGAAAATCAGTCCATTTTTCATAAATGTGGCTAAGTCTTTTGTACCAGATTACAGACTTATCAGAGGTAGAATTTACAGCGGTAGAGCCGTGACCTACTAAAGGTTCAACATAAACAATGTAAATTCCATTTACATTAGGAGAGGAGATAACACTTTGTTATCATAATTCATTTTTATGAGGCCTTTTTGAATCAATATATTACATTTGTCATCTAATGCTCCCAAAGAGATTAGATTTCTTTTAAATTCAGGCACATATCTGGTATTATTCAACTCAAGTATATAGTTTTTGTTTAACAACAGTTTCAATTTTCCAATTCTTTTAATTTGACAACTCATGCCATTTTTCATTTGAATTTGTCCTCCATTGAGATCAACAAATTTAGAAAACCATTCTTTAATGGGACATGTGAAAAGTGCAACCAAAATCAATGGCTCACTCGTTTGGATCTTTGGTTGTACTAATAAGGACGACACCCTGAATATCATGATCATTCTTGTAGACAATGGCTATAGAACCATCTGAATTGTTTTTTTTCTTTCATATCAGAAATTTTCTTGAAGCAATCCTTTATTAAGTGTCCCGTTTTTCCATAATAATAATACTTCCTGACTTGATTCTTGGTTTTCACTTGATTTTTATTTTTATCTTTGAATTCCTAATTCAAAGGTTTTCCTTTTTGGGAAGAATTGAAATTACACATATTTTTCTTCTTACTTTGGTTCAGTTTTTCTTTTATACGTAACCCTTCACCAATTTTAGAATCTTTGAACTCAATTTTTATTTCAAATTCTTTATTCCTTAGGGCAGAAATTATAATATCAACAGTAAGATCTTCTCTCCTATATTCTAAAGTATTTCTGATGTCCCTATATTTATCACTTAGTGAATCAGGCCAACAACTTCTTGGTCATAAAAAAGTTTCTCATCACAGTTGGCTAAATCTTCAATTAATTTTGTGTATTTGTCAATGTTTTCTTCTATGCTGTGGGATGAGTCAAACCTAAGGTTATAGAACTGCCTTATAAGGTAACACTTGTTAGGCATAGTTTTTGTTAGGTACAGAGTTCCTAATTTAGCCCATAAGGGAGGTCTCGATAGTAGTGGTTTCACTAACTTTTCTAATCACACTATCAGGTGAAGAAAGATGGACTCCGAGCAGTTTCATCTAGTTCTTGCCTCCAATAGGCACTAATCTCAGCAGTTCAAGACCCATCAAGAATGGCAGCACATCTTTGTTTTAATAAAAATGCTCTCATTTTCTGGCGTCAGTTATACAACACACAGAGTATTATTAATTCAAGTAGCTCAATAGAATTACAGAAAATATGAATTTCAAAATAAGGCAGGTGTAATCAATTGTGCCTACTTATCATGCAATTCACACAATCACAAGTATTGCAGTTAACGAATATAATTGTCAATTTGAAACGGGTTTAATGAGTGGTAACTCTGGATTCCACCACTCCCTTAGATTCTAATATCCTCGCAAGAGATCTTGGACAAAGAAAAGTAATGGCAGATTACTTACCTTAATAACCAATTTCAAAATTAACAAGAACAGTTAATAGGAAAGGGGAGAGTATAGAAAATACCAAAATCTAAAATCCTAAAATTTTAGAATAAAAAGAGCAATCAAAAAATACCAAAGTTGAATCAAGAATCTCAATTTAAGCACAGGAACCCAATGAGTCACAGTGACTCAGTAACACTTAGCAGTGAGTCAAGAACTCAGCAAGAATCGAAGTGTGTTAACTCAACTCGCCAAACTCAGTACGAATTATAAGATCCATCAGAACTCAGTAACAAGTCAAACTAGAATCGCTGAACACATTATAAACAACAAATTTAAACGAGTCAAAAAACGAGTTAGAAGGTTTTGAAGAAATAGAGAATTTTTAATCTCAAAAACAATATAAGGTCTCAAAAAATCTTGCAGATCTAACCCAAAAAATACCAAATTATCACTAAGTGATCCAATCAAAAGTTGAATCGAGATTAGATCAACAAACAAAAACTTTCAGAAACCGATTTCTTACGCAAACCTTCAAGAACGAACCGGATCTGCAATTTTATCAAAAATTTTAAAACTAGGCTATTCAAAGAAAAAAGTTCTAAGCCAATTTTTTGAAAAATGAAGCTCTGATACCATTTGTTCGTCCCAAAACGATACAATCCAGTTGATCGAAAAATCGTAAAAACTCAAAATTGCAGAAAACTTAAAGAACACAAGAACTAAAGACTTGTTTTGCCCTAAAAGGTCCCGGATGTTTAGTCAAACGACCTAATCACCCGTTGAGCATCTACCAAGAAATATTACTCCAGATCTACTAATCTCAATCAAGAAATAGTACAGAAATGTAGATTTCTTAAAGAAGTTCTTTCTAACCTCTCTATTACAAATCAGTAACCAACACTTAGAAATTTGTCATAGATCGTACATAACAACCCTCATTTTTACTAAAAGAACAGAGATTACAACACAAAGATCAAAATTACAAATCTTCAGAGAAACATTAACCCACACAAAGAAAAGAACTATTCAACCAACGTAGAAGACGAAAGTAAGGGCCAAGTATAATATCAATCGGTTCAAATTGAGGGTCAAGATTAAGCCACGTGTACAGCAGATCGCAACCCACTTAAAAGTGGCAAAAGCGTCTTGAAACACGTTTTAAAGAAATTGGCCTCAAAGAATTAAGATAGCCCAACATGCCAAGTAAATAGTGATAGCCCAATCATTTAACATTAATCAACCCATCAATTAATTTAATACTCACAAATAACAATACAATTATCAAATTTTAACTCGAATGTTAGGAGATAAAGATAATTACTGTTTTATTCTTAGCTACAGTTAGTTTCTTTTGTTATGATTTGTAGCTATCATATTGTTGTATCAAGTTCTCTATAAATATTGTTGTAAACAACATTACAAGAATTAATACAAATTCTAATTGTTGACATGGTATAGGAGCCCAATATGGCTACTTAAAACAACTTTTCTTCATTTTGCTTCTCCTCCTCAAGTTCATCACCCTCCTCTTCCTTAGTCTCTCAAAATTCTGCTTCTGCCACACCTGCCTTTACCTCCAACACCGCTGCTCATACTTTTTCTATCAAACTCAATTTCTCCAATTATCTTGCTTGGAAAACTCAATTTATTCATCTTCTCAAGTATAAAAGTTTGATGCATTTTGTTGATGGTTCTACTAAACCTCCACTAAAGGAGATCTTAACTGAGACTAATCCACCCATATATATTTAAAATGCAGAGTATCGTGACTGGTTTAAGAAGGATCAAATGTTAATGTCCTGGCTTCTCTTATCTATATCCAAAGGAATTCTCTTATGTTGATAGTCTGGCTTCTTCGACTCAAGTTTGGGATGCTCTAGGGAATGCTTTTGGGCCTTTTTCGCAAAATAGACAATTTCAGTTTCATATGGACCTCCAAGAGTTTTAAGAGAAATGATCTCTATATTTCACAGTATTTCCAAAAAATTAAAGCACTTGCTGATGAATTAGGTGCCGTCAGAAGATCACTATCCACTGTTGAGCTCAATGCAATCATATATAGAAATATTGGAAGCGAATTTCACCATATTATCACAGCCTTAAACATTAGGCTAAAACTTGTTCCTTGCTATGAACTTCATGGCCAGCTAGTTGCCGATGAAAGTTTGTTAAAGAGCACGATACCATTCTTGCCCAAGCCGAGACCTAGCAATGACCATGCATCCAACATGAATGATAACTTCAATAATCGACAAAATTATTAGAATAAAAGGCCTTGCATGATATGCGGTCTTCATAACCATACTGCTGATAGATGTAGAAAATGATACACTCCAAGATCAGGCAACTATAATCAATATCAGAATTATTCACACCCTGCTGGTCCTCCATTCTCAAATCAAGTCAATACCACCATATTCAGCTCAATTTGGCACCATGGGTTCGACTTTCCCATGATTCCCGAATACTGGTGCAACACATCATGTTCTTCCTGACATTTCAAATCTCAACATCAATGTTGATTATCGAGGTGGTAATCAACTTTAAGTTGCTGATGGTCAAGGTTTGAATATTCACCACCCTGGTTCTACTACGATTCTCTCACATTCTAAACTCTTTACTTTAATAATGTTTTGCATGTTCTTAAATACCAAATAATTACTATCGGTTCATAAATTTACTAGAGATACTAAATGTTTCTTTGAATTTCATCCATCTTATTTTGTGTTAAGGATCAGGAAACGCATGAAGTACTACTCTAAGGACCGAGAGAAGATGGTCTCTACAAGTTACCATCTCCATCATATCTTCAAGGTTATATTGCACAAGCTTCTTTGAAAGATTGGTATGCAAGATTAGGGCATTCTAATATGCAAACTATAAATAAAGTTGTTAATCAATTTCATTTGCCTTGTTCTTTTCGTACAAATGTCTTGAACTTCAAATGTTCTTCGTGCTATCAAGGAAAACATAGTAAATTTTCTGTAATGACCCAGCATTTGTGTCCAAGTCGTTAACTTATGTATTCTCTGCTCTAGGAAGGTATCTTCCACTTACCCCTCACGAATTTTTATCGCGTTCTCAGGAGTCAAACACATGACCTTCCATTAAGAGATGCTTAAGTCGAATCTTGGTACCAATTGGTATCAAGATTCAACTTAAATCTCTCTTAAGGAACTTACCCAATTAATATGAGGATTCAACTTAAGTCTCACTTAAGGAAAATGTCATGGATTTGAATCCTGAGGACGCTACAGAAATCCTTAAGGGGTAAGATTAGCTCAGTCTCTTCCAGAGCGAACATTACTAGAATACGTTACTTACTAGTCGAAGGAGTCACGGAAATGCGAATGAAGGGAAATGAAGAACACAGAAAGTTTGAAGACAGAAAAGTTTGAAAGATTAAGAAACTTGAGAGAGAAGAGTGCAAGAATTCGTGCAAAGAACAGAAGAAAATCTTCTCAAAAGTTATGGCCCTTTTATAGGCAAAGTTCGTGCAACCCTGGCCGTTGGATCTCAATCCGGTCCATCCAACCATTGATTATCAGATTTTTAATCTAGGCCGTCCACGACATCTGACGTTTCGTCTTCAAAGGGCCAGATCTGAACGTGCCTCACAGCACCCTCACGCATCTAAAAATCTTGTGGAAGAACGTAGGAGGCGATCATCATTACTCATTCAATGCGGAGGAAGTTGAAATAACCCAGCTGTCTCCTTGGGAAGGTATCACGACATCAAATCATTGAGGCTCTATGATTAAAACGCCTCGTAAGTATCACATTTGTGGAGAAAAACAATAAATCATGATGCCTTTGATTCGAAGCTATTCATGGTTTCACTCCTCATTATAGTCCAAATCTGTGGACGCACCTGAAAAGAGAGCACCTCATCTCCGAAGCTCCAAGAGAGCACCTCATTTTCTGAAGCTCTAAGAGAGCACCTCATTTTCTGAGGCTCTAAGAGAGCATCCCATTTTCTGAAGCTCTAAGAGAGCACCTCATTTCCAGAAGCTCTAAGAGAGCACCTCATTTTCTGAGGCTCTAAGAGAGCATCCTATTTTCTGAAGCTCTAAGAGAGCACCTCATTTTCTGAAGCTTTATCTCATTTTTACTTTCAAGTCCATGCATTACATAAATAATCATGCCTAGACTTGAGGGACTATTGTTATCCCCCGGTTTTGAGGTCGAAAAAGGGCATCCACGTGGCAAGCCACGTGTCGGGATGCCAATGAGGGGTCATAAAGAACGTCCAAAGGGTCAGGGACTCGGTGAGAGAAGTGGGCCGAGGCCCTTTACCCAGAGAAGGATTTCTTACATAGCGTAGCTTCGACCTGAGGCACACTCACAGACGAGGTAATATGTAATC
>CAIGRT010163651.1:837-14882 GCA_903798405.1 Fraxinus platypoda
AAAAAAAAAAAAAAAAGAAAAAGAAAAGAAAAGTATAGACGTTTTTCACAATAAAAGTGAAAGATATGAGCATTATGTGTTAATTACCCTTTTAATCATTTATTTGAGACTCTTTTGCATTTTTTTTTTTATAAAATTTGGGACTATGATTACAATTAATTCTTTATTTTTCTTTTTTCTTTTTTTTTGTTTAAACAATAGAGTATATTCGTCATTTCACAGCTTTTAATTGAGAAAATAAATGAAAATGACTTTTTTGTACAATAAAAGGTAAAAATAAGAGTGAAAATGTAAAAAATGAAAGATAATGACGTTTTCTACAATAATAATAAAATGTAAGAATGTCATATGCTAATTATCCCTTTGCAAAATCACCTCATATACACCCAAGTCAAGTGGTTGCTTCAACAACATGAGTGCATAGAAACACTTATCAACTCTACAAACTAATTAAATTTTATTGGTTTTATTGATTTTCCGATTGTAAATTGCAATATAGAACTAACCTTATTTGCGTTTACATCAAAATTCAGATGAAATCATTATTTGAAGCAAAAGGCCCACAACAACTTCACCCATTGCGACTATTTTTTGAATTAAGCCCCTGGTGGGGATTGAAATCATATTTTTAGTAAATTTTGATAAAAATTGATGATATGTACGGTTGAAAAATTGTGGATCCCAAAAAATGTGTGGTTTAAATTAATTGTTGACTTTGACTCTGATTAAAATCTGAATTTTAATTTATACCATACATTGGCTAAGTATTTTCGAGGAAAAAAAATTCATAATCGTGGTGGCTGTGGAGGTAGGAAAGGCGGAGATGAGAGAGAGTATAGTGGTGTAGCCGTCGTGATTTGAAGATTTAAAGAACGGATTATTCCGATACAACAAAAAGTGGATTGAAGATCCGGAGATTCTTATACAACGATCGTGGGACTATATAGTTTTTATTATAACTAAAATAAAATAAAAAACTTACTTGACAAGTTTAGTAGGAAAAAAATAGGCAATTATTTCAAAAAATTAAAATAGGAAAATGTTCGTGCTTTATTATAACCCGTCTGAATAACAAACTTTCCAATTCATTTGCGTGTATTCTCCATCTTTATAACTTTCCTTGGGAATACCGTATACTGCAAGCTTCACTTATGGTATGAAGAACAATTATTTTTATTGCATTATAATCAAATCTTTTATACTTGGGAGAGAAGTTTAAATACTTTCCTTATTTTCATTAGTAAAAATTTGATTATATATCAATTGAGATTCTTTTCATGGTTATGGAAATACTAAGGGTTCGTTTGATTGCAAGAGTGGAATTTGGGTGAAAAGAAAATGAATTTCAGGGAATTGAATTGCGTAAAACTTGTTCTCCAGTGAATTGTTAATTAGTTGTATTTGATTAGTATAATTTTTCACCTGGAAAATATTGAAAATTTGGATCTTTTGGTGTTCGTTTGGCTTTTTTTTCTTCATGAAAATTGTCCATTAAAGGAATAGAATTTGTTACAATTTCACTTAAAATTTGTTTCTATTGCCAAAAAAAAAAAAAAAACCTAGAAAACCATTTTCCCACCTAAGTAGTAAATATTCCCATCTAAAACTTGAAATCATTCCCCAATAGTAAATATTCGATCGTTTTTATATTTTGTCACTTAGGTATTCCGTATTCCTCTGCCATAAGTGAGGTAATAAAAAAAAAAAAGGACTCATGGATATTTAAATGGAGATGAGCATCATTATCAACAATGCTGATATTTAAATGTCACGGGATCACTATCACATTATTCAATAAAATTAAAGTGCATTTTTATTTATTTATTATTCAATAATGTCGCTACCACATTAAATGATGATTATCAAAACTATTGATAAATAAGTAGCATTACTCTTATTATAATTAGTCATGAAAATTTAGCAATGGGGAATATGTGTAGTTCTACTTAAACCTTATTTTGCAATACACATTTAACCACAATAAAAGCAAATATCGACTTATTACTTACAAAAGTAACTTTGGGCCTATGTATAATTAAGGGTGACAATGGGCCAAAACGAGCATAGTCGAGCTCGGGCCCTTCCCAATCCGCCCTGAATGGTGAACGCGGGAATGAGAAATATGGTCCTGTATATATATTTTATTTTTATGTTTTTCAATATTATAAAAATAAAATATAATACTAAAAAATAATTAAATAGGACCCAGATGAACCTATTTTAAGGGCTAGGCTGGCGACCCCAAACCATCGACAACCCTATAAATTGTTGAATCCTAGTTTAAGCAAACAAACTCGAAAAACAAAANCTATCTCGAATCTTTTTATATATTTTATTTTGGATTAATCTACTTGTACATAGGTGAGTACATAAGCGTGTACATAATGTGAGTGTGGTGGAGCCCACGTCACTATAGCGTAGGCCCCATCCCCATTCACATTATGTACACGCTTATGTACACGCCTATGTACAAGTAGCATTGTCCTTTTATTTTTATGTTTTTCAATATTATAAAAATAAAATATAATACTAAAAAATAATTAAATAGGGCCCAGATGAACCTATTTTAAGGGCTAGGCTGGCGACCCCAAACCATCGACAACCCTATAAATTGTTGAATCCTAGTTTAAGCAAACAAACTCGAAAAACAAAAGGATCATTTGCAGTGTCACATCCCAAAAGCCCCAAAATTCCAAAACACAGAAAAGATCTCCAAATCACGATGGCATCACCACCATATTCTCTCTCGTCTCTGCCCTTTCCCCCCGCCGCCGCCACCTCCACCACCACCACCACCACCGCTACCGCTACCACCACCACTACTACCACAACGGCAAACAAAGTTTTGATTTTTCTTCTTATGCCATATTTAATCCAAACAAAATTTGAAACTGCTGATGACGATGCTACTGTGGAATTTTCTATTGGAGAATTTCTGCTACAATACTTGAATCAGCTACTTGATTACCACCCTAATGTGATAATTGACGCCAAGGAACAGGTCGAACATCTATATAAAGAATTGAGTCTGTTCATAGACTCTGCCAAGGAATCCATGGAAAAGCGTAATCCTAGTTACTTAGAGAAGTATATTGTGAAACAAGTTAGAAAGTTGATTTATCGATCTGAAGATACTGTGGATAAATATATTTCCCTTGCAATCGTTCACAAATCCAGGTGTCAATTCATTAAAGCTATTCATACGTTTGATTATGCTGCAATCCTCCGAAAACTGACGAGTGATATTGAGTCAATCAGCGCGGAGGTGAAGAATATCTCTAACATCAAAGTTAAGATTGAGAGTATGCAAATTGGTGACAGACACGACAATGATAAAAAGGTAAAATAATTATGCCATTACTCTAAATTAGTAATCCTAAGGTAAATTTATGTAATATATCAATTAGTTCGTTGATATGAGAAATCTTGATTAACGTCTGGGTGAGTTTTGGAAATCCACTGTAATGAATTGCCTCAGGTTGGAAAATCAATGAATGCAACGAGGGAAAAGAAGTTCCTTGACAAATTGATGACTTCCACGTAGCACTGTCAAATTTATGCTCCGGATAGGACGACTTAAACTTAATATAGATTTTTATATGAAGATAATATCATTGGCTGAAATAAATTTCAAAAGTCAGAATTAATTCAATTAGAAATTAAATTTACTCTTTTTTGATGGCTGTAATAGTCAAATAATTAAGATAGTTAGATTGTTGAATAACTAGAATAAGAGGACACACATTGCTCATTTTCTTGTTTCTTCTTGTGTTTTTTTTAATATTTATTCAATCAATACTAAATTTGAAGAGTATGATTTTTGCTGCGCTTCCTTATCCATTGAAATATATATGTTGAACTTTTGTTTTCACTTAATCGGGATTGTTAGATAAAATTCAGTTATAAATGACAATTTAGAAAGTTGATAACTAATAAGCGGATACACAATCTAACTGAGGTGCCGATATCTCACTCTTTTTAAGGAGATTCAAGCTCTATACATTGTTGAAAATTCCAATCAACAGTGCAGCAATTTTCGTTTTAACTTGCCCCCTTTAGGATACAAGAATGCAACTGAGACGAAATATAGTTCAAACCACAGTGTAATAGAGGTTGAACTCAAAATTCTACTAAAAAGAACATCTTTTTGCCAATATGCTTTGTAGGGAGAAAATATGAAACTGTGGATGGTAGGGGAATGTATTAATTAAAGTTGTTTGAGACCTCATAAATTTATTGAGAAGTATTCCTTGACCCCATGTTCTCCACAAATATTTCATCTTCTATTGAGCTCTACATATTTTTCTATATATTTTGATATTTAAATGTATATGAAATATAAAAGTTAGTGTTAACGTAATTATGTCTTTTAACAGCGTAGAGCCTCTTATCAGCTTTTATAATATATCAACTAATGAAAGATCGCAAGATTGGGAAAAAAAACATGGATTTATGTATATATAGATATGTTATGATTGATTTTTTGCTGTCTACTTCATTTAATTATTGGCTCTTCAATTTCTGATCTAAGCATTGCTCACCTTAAATAGGCCCCATTTGTAGAAGAAGACAACGTGGTGGGATTTCAAGATGAGATGGAGAATATAGTCACACTTCTCACCCATGGATCAAAGGAATTAGAAGTTATCTCTATCATTGGCATGCCTGGCATTGGTAAGACGACGCTAGCTAAAATGATATATCACCACCATAAAATTAAGGATGAATTTAGCAACCGTGCGTGGATTAATGTTTCCCAGTCTTATAATAGAAAGGAATCTTTCCTGACAATTCTGAATCATTTTACCAAGCTCAATGATGAAATGTATGGGATGACCGATGAACGTTTAGGTGAAGAGCTTTTTAAATATTTGAAGGAAAGGAAGTATTTAATTGTGATAGATGACATATGGACTCAAGAGGCATGGAATCATCTTGAAAATGCTCTTCCTAAAAACAAGCAACAAAGTAGAATCTTACTAACTAGTCGCATATGGAGTGTGGCTAAGCATGCCAATCCATATCGGGATCCTCATAAATTGCGGTTATTAAGTCGTGAAGAAAGTTGGGCGTTGCTCCAAAAAAGGTACCCTGTTCAAAGGCCTGCCGTGTGGATTTGATTAGGCATGGAATGTGCATTGTCGATCATTGTAAGGGACTGCCACTTGCCTTAGTGATAATTGGTGGAATTCTACTACAAAGAGAGACCACAAGTTATTGGTGGGAAAAAGTTGCCAACTGTGTGAATACATATTTGTCTTTGGATCCTCAAGGACGCATGGACGAATTTGTAGCACAGAGTTTCTACCAGTTGCCTTATCACTTGAAAGAATGTTTTTTATACTTTGGAATGCTCCCAGGAGATTTCCAAATCTCAAAGCAAGAACTGGTTCGCATGTGGATTGTGGAAGGATTCATACAACAAAAGAACAAAATGAGCTTGGAGGATATTGCAGAGCAGTGCTTGGAGGATCTTGTCGACCAGAATTTAGTTATGGTTGGAAAACGAGGGTCAAATGGTGCTATTAAAACATGTCAAGTTCATGAAATGCTTCGTGAATTCTGCAAGAAGGAAGCTGAAGATGAAAATTTATTTCTAGAAATTAAATTTGATGATCAACATTCGTTTCCATTTTCTTACCTTAAATTGGCAGAGGCAGTCGCCTTTGCATTCATTATGACATTTTGAACTTTCTCTATTCAAAACCATATAGTTCAGGTGTCAGGTCTTTCGTTTGTTTTTCTTCGGAAAAAATTGTGCCATTACCGGATGATATTTCTTCCATTGTTGGAGCCTTTGAACTGCTCAGGTTGTTAAGTGTTAGACCTCTCAATTTGGATCATTTTCCTATTGATATAACTCAACTCATTCATTTGAGGTACCTTGTTCTCTCTGGCAACTTCAAGATACTTCCTGCAGCTTTTTCCAACCTATGGAACATGCAAACTCTTGTAATTGAGACATCATCACGCGCCCTTGTAATTGAAGCAGATATATGGAAGATGACTCAATTGAGGCATATAATTACAAGTTCATCCACATCTTTGCCAGTCCACCTTTTCAGAACTGGAAACCATGATTCTTTGATCCATGGAAACTTACAAATACTTTCTACAGTAGCACCTGAAAGTTGTACAAAAGATGTCTTTGCGTGGGCTCCTAACCTGAAGAAATTAGGTATTCGTGGCCGATTATCTGAACTTTTGGAAGTCACTGGTGGATTCGATTATTTATGCAAATTGAATTATCTCGTAAATTTGAAGCTACTGAGTGATGTATATCCTTATCCACCTTTTGACGGCAGATTACTTAGCCTACCTCAAGTTGATGCATTTCCACCAAATCTAAAGAAGCTGACGATATCAGGCACCCTGCTTGATTGGGATCACATGTCTACTCTAGGAATGTTGGAAAATCTTGAGATCCTTAAGTTGAAAGATGATGCATTTAAGGGAGACCGATGGCAGACAGAGAAGGGGGGATTCCGTAATCTCAAATTTTTGTATATTGGAAGGACAGATTTAGTTTCTTGGCAGACTTCTGCTCATCACTTACCAAGCCTCAGGTGCCTTTATCTTAAGCACTGCAGTAAACTCAAAGCAGTTCCATTGTGCTTGTCGCACGTTTCAAACCTCCAGATAATGGACCTGTACTGTACCACCAAATCAGCAGCTGCTTCTGCTAGAAGAATTCAGCAACACAAGCAAAGCATGCGAGCCCAGAAAGAAAACCAAGGCACTGGATTTAAACTTTCCATTTATCCTCCAAATTGATAACAATGATCTTTGTATGTTCAAGAATAAAAATGCTACAGGTGATAAATGTCATTTTGTTGCTTTTTTTGCTTTGATACTTCTACTCCCATTGAAAGCTTAGTGCATATCACCAAGCAACAAATATTTCATGTGAAAATTCAGAAAAGATTTATTCTTTCCAAAGTTTAGCACCATAACATCTCTTTTTTTGGGTATTCATATGAATGGTTAGCATGCCCGAGTTTCTTGTTATTGCAATAACCATCATGTCCGAGGTTCGGGGTTTGGGGGCTGCAGGGGATAGCTGTGGTGTGGGATGATAGAAGCGGCAATCCGGATGGTGTCGAACATTAATAGTTACTGCACTTTGTTACTGCAGTTGATGCATATTTTAAAAGATGGATCATCTTGTTTTTTGAAATTTCATTTGCTGTCGTGTTTTGTTACGGCATATTTTGTGTATAAACTAGTGATGTCTGTCAGCTAAAGAAGCAGCCAGCCCATGGAGGTTCATGGCCCAGATTGGCAATTTTCATTGCCCCAGTGTTCGAATCTATGCCATAATTTGTGATATTAAGGTCATCTCCAACTCTGCTAAAAAATTTGAGGTAAGTTTCAAACCAAATCTTGCACCAAATTGAAAATCATCTATAATTCACTATATCAAAATTTATACCAAATGAACAGTGTTTAATCATTTTCTTTATTTTTTTGGTTCTTAAAAAAAAACTTTTAAATTTTTTTTATTTATTTTACAATTACATAAATTATTAAATAAATAATTACGTTAAATTAACGAAAATATTGAAATCATTAATAAATTTTTAAAATATAGTACAATTAATAGAAATACACAAATAAGGAAATATAATAATAATAATAACAACAACAATAATAATTTTTTATTGTATTATAAAAATGTATAACAAAAATAGACACAAATACCCTTAACCTATTTTATTTTATTTATTATTATATTTTTTACCAAGTGAAAGAGAAGGGCAAAATTGTTTCTGTGCAAAATGGTGCAAATGAATAATGTTGCAATTTTGGTGCAATACGTTGGAGAAGATATTTGGTGCAATTTGATGAATTATGATGAAATGGTGCAATACTAGAGAAGCTCTAAGGCCTGTGTTCTCGTGCCCTCTCCTAAAAAATGTTAAAAAATAATAATAATAAGTAGACTCGCTAAAAATTATAGCATTTAGAATAATGTCAATTGGATAATGACCTTCTAATAATTCTTCATGTAAGCATATTTCATGTTTCAGTGTTCCACGAAGACTTTAAAAGTTTTTCGGGACAAAGTTGACCTTTTTAAGAAACTCTCAAAACATTGATGAAGATAGGACCAAAATCGGCCTCAATATTAAAACAAGATCCAGAAAAAAAAAAAAAAAATTAAAAAAGATAAAACTCTTTCTCTTCGTGTAGCTCTCTCTCTCTCTCTCTCTCTCTCTTCATTGCATTTTGAATTTTGATAAAAATTCCTCTGAAAAAGTAAGTGTATGCAAGTGGACCACACTGGCTAAAAAGATGAGTAGAATCTTGCTAACAAGTTTCATTTGGCGTGTCCCTAGGTTGCTAGCAATTGTAAGTATATGAATATTCGTGAATTATGTTTATCTAAGTACTGAAAACGGACATTACTCCAATGGAAGGGACTCGGCTCACTGGTTTGCAATGAGCAATTGGAAGAGCATGAGATTTTGATTGTCAATAAATGCAAATTGACTCTCAATTTCCAATTCTTCTAGATAGAATTCGATCATTTCTCACGCATTGACCGATTTATAAAATTGAGCTTTAATTTCGTATCTTTTCATCGAAGATCGTGCTTTCTATTTCGTGTCTTTTCATCGTTAATCATGCTTTCTATTATTTAGAATATTCCCACAAGGGTTTGAGATCTTGAAGTAAGAATTGGTTCGACTATGGATTTCTTAAAGATGCATACACACGGCGAACAATAACTTCGAGGAAGTTGCAAGTTAGTACTTGGAGACGCTTGTCAACGTGAATTTAGTCGTGGTTCGAAAAATTTGGGGGTAAAAAGGTATTTCTATCAAAATATGCCAGGTTCATTACTAGATACGTGAATTATGTAAGACGCAAGCAAGACATCATAAAATTAAATGCGAAGATCAAAGTACCTATAAACCTATGGAGTTCCAACATCTTTGCATTCATTCCAGAGTTTCGAAGTTTGAGCCATTTGCTTCTCATGTTCAATCTTACGTGCTTTTAAAATGTTTCGTCAATCGCTAAATCTTTTCAATTGCTCAAATATTTTGAAGTATTTCTTGGTAACTTATGAAAAAATTAGAAGATATGAAAGAATCAAATTTTGTGTCGATGATGTCTACGACTTCTTGTTGATGATCAATGACCGAAATACCATTAGTGATTGCAAACAATTGTCATCGATAATCATTGATGAAGGAGCATATATGATCATCAATAATTCTCTGTCGATAATTTTGTACGAATTACTACCATATGTTGATTTTCGTCATAATCATCAACATTTATATCGTCAACTCCACTAAATTTTTTATTATTAATCTAAAAAATGCTACCTGAACGATGATGATGATGATTATTATTATTATTATTCTTGTCCGAAGATTTTTTTTAGCTATTCTTCATAGTATGACCTGCTCTTCTTGAGTTAATAAATTCAAGGAAAAATTGCGACAGAGGTTCCAAACCTTTCAATTTATTACATTATACACTTTAACCTTTTATTTTTGCGACTACAATCTCAAACCTTTCACTTTAACGACATCTAAAGTCCGTTGAACAGAATCCGTCCAATATTTCGTTAGTCAACTCGAAAATTCAAATTTTTACTCAACTTGACAAATTAAGTAAAGGGTAAAATGTTAAATTTACAAAATTTCTATAATAAAATAATAATTAAAATAAAAAACAAAAAAACAAAATAAATGAATAAACTATTCGTCTTCTTCAACTCTCACCCCCTCCAACCCCCACCTATGCCAAAAACCAAAAACCAGAAAAATAGTGCTGGCAACTATCACCGGCCACTGACTTGTTCTTCTCGTCCAATGACCTATACGCAACCCCACCGACTCGTTATCTTCTAATTCTCATTCTAACTCATTTAATTCTCTTCAAATTAACCAGACATTGAATAATAATCCTTTTTCCAAAATTTGGTAGGAAACGAAGAATTTGCAGAAATATTTTTTTTTAGAAGGTCTTGACATTGTTGGCAACTTTTCTGGTGCCTAGCGGTTTCATAGTCGGTAGCCATGGCGGTTCAAAATGGCATGATATCATTTTTTTTGGTGAGGGTTGCGAATGGGTCATGGGGACAGAACAGGTCAGTGAGCAGTGGGGTCGGGGCCGATGACGGTGGCCGGCAGAGACTGATTTTCTGGGTTTTTTTTGTTTTGTTTTGGGGATAGGTGGGGGTGAATAGTGTATTCATTCATTTATTTATTTGAATTTATTGGTTTTTTATATAATTATTCCCTTTATTATAAGAAAATGTAAATTTAGCATTTTACCCTTACTTAGCTCGTCAAGTTAGTCAAAGTTTGAATTCTCGGGTTGATTAAGGAATATTGGATGATTCTGTCAAATGGACTTCAGGTGCCATTAAATTGAAAAGTCTGGGACTGTAGTCGCAAAAATATACCATTAAGGTGCATTCTGCAATAAATTGAAAGATTCGAGACCTTCATTGCAATCTTCCCTAAATTCGAAGAAGATAAACGTTTTGAGTAATAATTCTTCTCTAAAAGCTTGTTTGATACAGAAATTTTTCAAAGGAAAAATGTAATTTTGGATATTGTGATTGAAAAATTTTAAAAAAATTGTGTATACATAATATATTAAATATCACGTCAAGTGACAATTATTTTTTTTACGATTTTAATCTTACTACAGTTCAATTATTGTCAAAACTTCTTTTACTTTTAATGAACTACAAGACTTCTCTTTTCCCTGGACTTCTCTTTTCCCTCTCAACTAGTCCAAGAGTTCAGTTCTCAGGTAGCCATTAAGGAAAACCTGCCGAATGGAGTAAAAAGAGATTATACCACACTGCTTCGAGATTGGAAGAAAAGTCAGAGAGGTCCGTAGTACCGAGAACTTGCTCCAACTTAATTTAGGGCCTCCATGGTTTGAATGGTAATGTTGACGGAAAACTGACGAGTAATATTGAGTCAATCTGCGTGGAGGTGAAGAATATCTCTATCATCAAAGTTAAGATTGAGAGTATGCAAATTGGTGACAGACACGACAATGATAAAGAGGTAAAATAATTATGCCATTACTCTAAATTAGTAATCCTAAGGTAAATTTATGTAATATATCAATTAGTTCGTTGATATGAGAAATCTTGATTAACGTCTGGGTGAGTTTTGGAAATCCATTGTAATGAATTGCCTCAGGTTGGAAAATCAACGAGGGAAAAGAACTTCCTTGACAAATTGATGACTTCCACGTAGCACTGTCGATTTCATCTCTCTCTGTCCTTTTTTGTTATGGCTATATTTTTTGTACAGGTCTCACTGCATATCCATTTCCATCTCTGTGTGTACTTTTTTGTTATGCATCATTTAGGCTATTTTTTTGTACAGAAATAGGTATCACTGCATATCCATTTCTAATGATTTCGGTTTTGATTTATCCTCTTTCTGGTTTATGCATTTATTTGCTTTAACCAGATTTTCTTGTCAAAAACTCCAAATATTTCAAGTCTTTTTGTCCGGTTTATCCATCAATTTCTAACATTATTGTAAGAGGTATGTTTTCATTAGCCTTCTTGTCCATTTCTTCTTAACATTATTGCATTCTTTTTGTTTAGTGATTTATGTCCATTTTAATAGCCTACTACTCTGGTTGAATGCTTTTGAAGTGGAAGAAGAAAATAATAATGTTTTCCATTTTTTCTAACCATTGCTGAGTTAAATCACTGTTTTGAAAATTTCAATTTCCTTACAACAAATCATTTCAAAACCATGCTAATCTGTATTTTGTTGGTTGCCATTCTACCAAGTTAAAGAATCTGGAGAGTTGCATTCTCCTATTCTTAGTATGGGTTCTATAAGTGAAACCTTTGATATCTCACGTTCTCGTAATGGGTTTATGTTATGCAAAATCATCATCTCTAAAATCTGATATGTTTCTGTTTTTTTAAAGAGTTCTACCTGTCATTGACCAGATTATTTTTGGGTCAAAACTTGAAATATTTCACGTCTCTCGTCCCTGCTGGTGTATTTTGTTGGTTGTCATTCTACCATGTAATCAAGTAAAAGAATCTGTTAAAGTTGCATTCTCCAATTCTGGGTTCTGTAAGTAAATACTTGGATATATCATGTTCTTGTGATTGATATTTTATGTTATGCAACCTATCGTAGCTAAAATATGGTATGTTTTAGATGTTTTGAGAGTTATACTTGTAAATGATTTAAACATATTTTTTTTGGTCGAAAATTGAAACATATCAAGTCTCGTTTACCTGCTATTTTTTTGGATAAAAAAATGAAACATTTCAAGTCTCTTGTACGGTTGTACCTGCTCATCCGTATTTTGTTGGTAATCAAGTTAAATATGAATCTTGAAAGTTGCATTCTCATATTTAAAATCCATTTTAATATTGCACTGTCTCTAATGTTGAGGTGATTTAATATCCATTTTAATAACCTAGATGGATAAGTGAAACACTACTCTTTGGTTGACTGCGTGCGAAATGGAAGAAGAAAATAATAGTGTTTTCCATTTTTTAAAAAGGATTTCTACTTGTGTATGCAGGAATTTTTTTGCAATGACGGATGCATGTGTGGCATTTCTGCTGGAACACCTAAAAAACTTTTATGTTTCCCACGTTGATATGCTTGAAGATGTCAATGAGAAGGTGGAACATCTGTTAAGAGACTTGACTATTTCTAAAAGCTTCATCAACGACTATACAAAAAAAAGCAATATGAGTTCCATTGAAGCAGAATTTGTGAAACAAGTCAGGGATTTGGTTTACCGGTCTGAAGATGTGATTGACCAATACGTTCACGAGGCTTCTATCGAGACAATAATTCCATTTTGGAAAGAGAACAGACTTAAAATATTGAAGAGTGAGATCGAGTCTATCAGAACAGAAGTGAAACACTTGTATGAGATCAAGTATAATTTTGAGAGCCTACTAGTTGGGGAAGGATGTGGTGGCAACAAACACAATGAAAAGGTAAAATTTCAATGCTATTACTTTAAATTCATAGACGGATCCACCTTATTGACTGCACTGGACTTTAGGTCAAAACTATATGATTTTTGCTCATTTTAGGCTCTTTTGTGCTTCTTGGTAAGAAAACTGAAGTAAGCATTATTTGCTTACGTTACCGTATACCTTATAGAATTTTCATAAAGAAAAAGATTCATGAACTTAAATTGGAAGTTATTAATGATATTTATGGATAGAATTTTATGATTTGCATTGTACGATTAAGTTGTTTTTGTAATAGGTTAGAGGCAATATGAAGAATTGACTTTAACATATTTAACACTTCATTATAATTTGCACACTTTTATATATCTGTAGATAAAACTACGACACTGTTTCAAGGATAATGTTATCTGTAGAGTATTATTTCTTGTTTTCATTATTGACACCTGATTTTCTTATTCAAGCTTTGTTCATCTTGTATAGGCATTCATTTTAGAGGAAGGCGGAGATGGTACGGTTGGCTTTGAAGATGAGAAAATGAAAGTAATCACACTTCTCAATGAAGGGTTAGATGAGCTAGAAGTTGTGTCGGTCGTTGGCATGCCTGGTCTTGGTAAGTCTACTTTGGCTAAAATGGTTTTTTGGGATTTTGATATCTCAAAAACATTCAGTTTTCGTGCTTGGGTTCATGTTTCGAAATCTTATACTAGAAAAGATATATTACTCACTATTTTGGAGAATTTTATCGAGGTGACTCATGAGATGTATAAGATGACTGAAAAAAATTTAGGTAGACAACTTTACCAATGTTTGAAGAATGAAAAGTATTTTATTGTTATGGATAACGTATGGGGTGAAGAAGCTTGGGATAATCTCGTAAGTATTTTTCCAAGAAACGAGAAACATAGCAGAATATTGATAACCACTTGCGTGTCGAATGTGGCCAAACATGCCAATCCAAAAAGAGATCCACATAAATTACGATTCTTAAACAGTGAGGAAAGTTGGACCTTACTCCAGATGAAGGCACTAGGCTCATTTTGTCCTGAGCATTTGGAAAGGCACGGTAAGTCTATTGCTGACAAATGCAAGG
>CAIGRT010163663.1:0-11016 GCA_903798405.1 Fraxinus platypoda
TGCGATTTTTGAAAATTAAAACCTAAACCAAACCATTTTGAAACGGTTTGGTTCGGTTTGAGGGAAAAAAACCGCGGATCCACGTGGACCCGAACCAACGATTTCAAACTAATGGTTTCGGTTCGGTTTGCGGTTTCGCAATTTTTTTTTGTAGCCCTAGCCCCGCCCCGCCCCGCCCCGCCAGTCTAAGGTGGCGGCTGGGCCAGGGTGCTCCGCCCCGAACCCGCCTCACTGCCAACCCTACGGAGAAAGTAAACCAATGTAAAACGACTATAATCATCAATAAAAATAACAAAGTATTTGTAATGAGCAAAAGAAACCATAGGTGCAACACTTCATACGTCACTATGAACAATATCGAAAATATCGAAGTATGAAACCATGAGATAGGAATGATAAAATCTTACTCTTAGTAAGTTTACATGAAGCACAATCAAAATAGATAACTGAAACCAAAGCATAATTCGTATTACCAAGCAAACCAGAGTTTAACCGTGACAAATGAAATTCATCAAGAAGATGAAGAACCAAAGCCCATTAAAAGGGTAAAAATATCTAAGATATTTGGCGCAAATTTTCTCACGTATTTCTTAGAAAATGATTCTAGGACATTTACCGAGGCCTTTTTGGAATGAAACTAACCATACTTGAGAATTAATTGATCTTCCGTCGGGAAATAAAACTTTTGGCTGCAAATGGATCTTCAAAAAGAAGTTAAAATCGTATGGATCAATTGACAAATATAAGGCTAGATTAGCAGTTAAAAGGATATAGAAAAAAGGTCTTGACTTCTTCGATACATATTCATATGTTAGTTACAAGGATCACGTCAATTTGAGTATTGATCGAAATTACGACATTACATAAATCGAAATACATCAAATGGATGTAAAAACAGGCTTTTCGAATGGTGAATTGAAAGAAGAAATATACATGAAACAACTTGAATGGTTTAATAGCTCCCGAAAAGGAGAAAAGGGTGTGCAAGCTTATAAAATCAATATATGGATCAAAACAAGCACCTAAGCACTGGGACGAGAAATTTGACAAAATTATATTGTCAAATGACTTTAAAATCGACGAATGGACAAATGTGTCTACATCAAAAGTACACTCATGAATTCATAAATGTATGTTTATTTATTGATGATATGCTAATTGTGGGTAATAACATAAAAAATATTACTTCAACCAAGAAAATGTTGATAAAATATTTTGATATGAAAGATATAGTGGTTGCAAATGTCATATTAAAGATTAAGATCTCTAAAACACTCGAAGGGATGTCATTTTCTCAATCCCATTATATTGAAGCCATACTTAAGAAATTTAAAGAGTGTGATGATAAACCCGTTAAAACACCAATAGACCTGAGTCTGCACTTGACCAAAAATACTAGTGAACCTGTATCTCAATTGGAATATTCACGTGTCATAGTCAACATAAGGTATATTACAAATATCACGCGTTCGGATATAGCATATGCAGTCAAAAAGTTAAGTAAATTTACAAGTAATCCAGAAAATGATCATTGGAAGGCATTAATGAGAGTATTCAAATATTTAGGACACGCAGTTAATTATAAATTATATTATTCCAGATATCTTGCAGTGTTTGATGGATATACCGATGCAAATTGGATATCTAACACAAAAATTCAAAGTCTACAAATGGTTATTTTTTACCATTGGAGACGGAGCCGTGTCTTGAAATCCTCTAAGCAAACGTGTATAGCTTGATCCACAATGAAATCTCGACAAATTCGTCGGAGACACAATACCATTAAACAACTAATTTCAAATGGAATATTCTCTACTAACTATGTTAAATCGAAGGAAAACATAGCGGATCCTTCGATGAAAGGATTACCAAGAGATAAAGTGTACCATCTTTCACGGAAAATGGGCTTAAAGCCTATGGATTAGAATCACCATAACGGTAACCAACCCTGTTGACCCTATTTTGAGTGCTTGAGCGGACAAATCGACGGCCAGGAAGTGCCCAACATTCCTGTACGACTTTTGAGAACAGATTGATTTTTGGGTTGTATCTCTTCGTATGCAACTCTTCAACATCTATATATTGGATTGGACCCCTCCATGGTTTCATTCACTTCAATCCTATGTATTCATAAAATATCATATAACATCAAAATTCTGCATCAAACCAGCCTTTCTTTTTCATATAAAAGATGTTCAAAATATTATTTTGGTTTGCCGTTTCTTGTAATTTGAAGTGCTGCCATCACAAGAAATTGATCTTTGTATCTTAAGAGACAATTGTCAAACCACCGTCGACACCTGTGCGGGGGGCAAAATTTTCTTAAGAACAAAGAGTTCAACTCTTGCCTCGATGCGGTTGCATTTTCATTATTCCTATTGGTATTTTGTTTGAAAATGTTTGTATCCATTTTTGGGTTCAATTCTTATTTCAACTACAGGTAAAGTTGGTAAGATTTATGGTAAGATTATATCTTTTATCTTGCAATAAAGAAATCACTTTTTCACCATTTCATTACCATTTAAAACACTTTGAAGTCCAAGAGAATAGTTAAAACTTGATGTACATTATTTTATATTACCTTTTGAAGTCCAAGAGAATTAGATGAAAATGAGATAATTTTTAATTCAATCATGACTTGGAATAATTTAAGTTCTTTCTTAGCTTAAGAGTATGCTATTGTCCTTGCACTATCTTTTTCCTGCATCGTTTATCGCCTAGAAACATTTTTTTGTGGATTAATTTTGCCTGATTTTCAAAATTTGCCATCCATTTGACTGCCTGAATTAAATGAGCTGCTAAGTCATTGTTTCTTATATGTTCGAAAATAAATTTTCTTTCTGTTAGATATCGTTACGGGAGGGTGAGTGAGTAGTTTGAAGGTAGAATAGATACAGCTTCCTGACAACTTGATGAAAAAGGATTACCAAAGATATCAAACTGGTGTTTAGTTAACTGTGTTACTCCATAGGGAGGGAGGGTGTGCGAGTAGTTTCAAGGTAGAACACGTGCATCTTTCAATTTCTTAACTTTTTTATATGCTAATATTATGTATCGAAAGTCATTTTGTGATTGCTTCAATAAGATCATGTGATCATTTCCATTTTTCATATTTCAATCAGAAGAGTGATTATCTAAAATGATAAAATGAAATGCATCCTAAAAACTTGAGAGAACATCTTATGAGATTCATTTTACTATAAACCAATTTGTCTTGTGCAAAAAATTGAAAAACATATTGCCCGGAGGAATAATGAGTTGAAAGAATATGAGAAAGAAAGAACATTGAAGCTAAAGAAAGCGAGATATATTGGATTTGATCTCCGCAATGAGAAAAATGTTTGATTTATTGTTGTTTTCAAAAATTTAAACATTTTCTTTCAATTTCCTTAAATCGAAAATCAATTGTATCATAGAAAACTGAAGAGCTTGTAGTATCCGAACTTCTTCGATCTAATTTACCTACATTAAGGTAAATGTACTCTTTAACTTGTAATTTTTATCTTTTGGAATTGCCAGAAGGATTTTTGTTCATCAATTATTTAATCATTTTCATTATATTATGAAGGAAGAGAAAGGATACCGTGGAAAACCTCAAAAGGAGTAGGGAAAGAGTTAAGGAATTGCAACTAAAATATCTGAATCTGGTAATGTTTAGTTTAATTACTTTTTTTTCTTTGATTTTCAAATGTAATATTTAAATGTTTTTTTTTAACAGAAGAAGGGGAAGATGTGCAACTGTGCGAAGATTATTAGAAATACTTGAAGTTGGATGTTCTGCTTTAATTATGTTGTTCGTAGTCTCAATATATATAGTATATGTGCATATCCAGAACTTGTGAATAACCTTAGAGAGAAGGAAATATTTCACTTGCGTAAACATCAAAACAACCATTTACACGCTAACCAAATTTTCAAACATAGGGTGAAATCATGGTTTCATTGATAATACCTTGGAATTGGCCCGATCAATACAAATCAATTCTAATTATGGCTCTAATTGCTTCCGTAGTTTGCCCCTTTTGTGTCAAAACTCTATTTCGATATAAGTTGGTACACAATGTTAGACAACAGTAAGCAAAGACAACATAACTAGAATCGATTTGTATTGATCGAACCAAATCCAAGGTATTATCAATGAAACTATGGTTTCACCCTATGTTTGAAAATTTGGTTAGCGTGTAAATGGTTGTTTTGATGTTTACACAAGTGAAATATTTCCTTCTCTATAGGGTTATTCACAAGTTNTGTAAATGGTTGTTTTGATGTTTACACAAGTGAAATATTTCCTTCTCTATAGGGTTATTCACAAGTTCTGAATACATATACTATATATGTTGAGACTAGGAACAGCAGAATAAAAGCAGAACAATCAGCTTCAAGTATTCCTAATAATCCTCGTGCAGTTGCACCTTTTCCCCTTCTGTTAAAAAAAACATTTAAATATTACATTTGAAAATCAAAGAAAAAAATTAATTAAACTAAACATTACCAGCAACTCCTCTTCTTGGGAAAGCCAGATTCAGATATTTTAGTTGCAATTCCTCAACTCCTTCTCTACTCCTTTTTAGGTTTTCCACGGTATCCTCTCTTCCTTCATAATATAATGAAAATGATTAAATAATTGATGAACAAAAATCCTTATGGCAATTCCAAAAGATAAAAATTGCACGTTAAAGACTACATTTACCTGTCATTAGCAGGTAAATTTGATCGAAGAAGTTCGGATACTACAAGCTCTTCAGTTTTTTGTAACACAGTTGATTTTCTATTTAAGGAAATTGAAAGAAAATGTTTAAAATTTTAAAAACAACAATAAATCAAACCTTTTTCTCATTGCGGAGATCATTCAAAACAAATCCAATATATCTCGCTTTCTTTAGCTTCTATTTTCTTTCTTTCTTATATTCTTTCAACTCAGCAGTGAGTTTATTCCTCCGGGCAATGTGTTTTTCAATTTTCTGCACAAGACAAATTGATTTATGGTATAATGAATCCCATAAGATGTTCTCTCAAGTTTTTAGGATGCATTTCATTTTATCATTTTAGATAATCACTCTCTCACAAATACACCTTATCGACTATATAAATATCACCTTTTCACATGATCTGATTGAAATATGAAAAATGGAAATAATCACATGATCTTATTGAAGCAATCACAAACTGACTTTTGACACATAATATTAGCATATACAAAAGTTTAAGAAATTGAAAGATGCATGTGTTCTACCTTCAAACTACTTATACACCCTCCCTCCCTATGGAGTAACACAGTTAACTAAACACCAGTTTGATATCTTTGGTAATCCTTTTTCATCAAGTTGTCAGGAAGCTGTATCTATTCTATCTTTTTAGAGTAAACTTAGGTTCAAATGTGGCTATGTATACATTAAAAACAATAAAGTAGCAATCCCGTAACGATATCTAACAGAAAGAAAATTTATTTTCGAACATATAAGAAGCAATGACTTAGCAGCTCATTTAATAGCAGACTGTTGACACGACGATAAGCTAATAAAGAACTCAAATTATTCAAACAAAATACCAATAGGAATAATGAAATGCAAACGGATCAAGGCAAGAGTTGAACTCTTTATCCTTAAGAAAATTTTGCCCCACGCACAGGTGTCGACGGTGGTTTGACAATTGTCTCCCAAGATACAAAGATCAATTTCTTGTGATGACAGCACTTCAAATCATAAGAAACGGCAAACCAAAATAATGTTTTGAACATCTTTTATATGAAAAAGAAAGGCTGGTTTTGATGCAGAATTTTGATGTTATATGATATGTTATGAATGCATAGGATTGAAGTGAATGAAACCATGGAGGAGTCCAATCCAATATATAGATGTTGAAGAGTTGCATACGAAGAGATACAACCCAAAAATCAATCTGTTCTCAAAAGTCGTACAGGAATGTTGGGCACTTAAGGCCAACCAAACCTGGGATGTTGTGCCATATCCACAGACTATGAAACCCATTGGGAGTAAATCGATATACTCGGTAAAACTTCGTTCAGATGGTTCTCTTGAGCGATATAAAGCTCGATTAGTTGCATTGAGTAACCGTCTGTAGTATGGAATTGACTATGATGAGACATTTGCTCCTGTGGCTAAAATGACCATCGTTCGCCTCTTGTTATCGCTTGCTTCTTCCCGAACTTGGTCTTTATATCAAAAATGGATATAAAGAACGATGTAAAGAACGCATTCCTACATGGAGATCTCAAGGAAGACATTTGTATGAAACTTCCATCCACTATACCTCTTCCCTCAGTTGACTCTGTATGTAAGCTAAAATGATTTTTGTATGATGCATGGTTTGATAAGTTCTGTTGCACTCTTTTGGATTTTTCCTTCATTCAGAGTCAGTACGATGCATCTCTATTCTTTCACAAGAGTATTGTTGGCATCGTTTTCTTGTTGGTTTATGTGGATAATACTATTATCTCTGGATTTGATCACATCCTTATTCAAAAGTTTTAGTAGCATCTTCACTCGACTTTTCATATGAAAGATCTCACTTACTTCCTTAGCTTAAAAGTTCATACTACACCACATGGTATCTTCTTGAATCAACATAAGTATATTCAAGACTTGATTAGATTAGTTGATTTATCTAAAACTACCTCAGTTGATACTCTGTTGAAGCCTAATATTAAATATCGAAAAGACCAAGGATATATTGTTCCAGACCCTACTCTTTATCGAAAGTTGGTGGGTAGTTTCATCTATCTCACTATCACGCATCCATATATTTCCTTCGTAGTTCATACTGTCAGCAAATTTATGGATGTTCCACGTCATCTTCATTTAGTAGCTATTCGCCGCATTATTCGCAACTTGTTGGGACTTCTCATCGTGATCTGTTATTTCCTAGAGGGACTCTTGAGCTCACTTGCTTATAGTGATATGTTATTTCTTGGAAATATAATGTGTTTCTAAGTGCTCCACTAAGGCTGAATACCGCGCTATTGCATGTTTTGAAGTTGTGTGGTTGCGTGGTCTTCTAGCAGAACATGGTATTTCCCAATTACAGCATACATCTCTCCACGGTGACAATACTGTGGTTAATCCTATATATCACGAACGCACCAAACAAACATATTGAAGTGGATTGTCCTGACATCCAGGACGCCTATGATTCCGAGATTAATTTGAAAAAGCTACGACCCATGTGATGATTCACAAGTGATATGCAATATGTTAGGACTCTAAAATTTGTACAAAAAAGGAGGAAAAACGTACATTGATAAAACAAAATTTCAGCTTAAAATAAACAATACTTAGAAACGAATGGTTGGTAGGTATGCATTTTATACCAAAAATGAATATATTGTTTATATAAGCATTTGAGAAATCCTGCCCAATATTATAATGGAGTAAATATTCGTTCTAAGATAATTTTAGCGAATAGACAAATAATATTAAAAAATCCATGGTCACTTCACAAAGTAACCAGGGGTGATCATTTAAACTCAATATTGAGACCATAGTCTCAAATTTTTTAAAAAGTGCAAACGAGTCCCAAATAAATTTCTAAAAGAGTAATATCACATAATGTCCATACATTTCACTATTATTGTGATACCTTTTAATTTTTTGACATTTTCACCCTTCATTACACCATTAATTACACAAAACATTATTTCTAACCATTTAACCATTTAATTGTTTAACAATTTATTTGGAACTGGTTTGTACTTTTTTAAAAATAATATTTTAATTTCTAATTTTTTTAATAATTTATTTGAAACTCGTTTGCACTTTTTAAGAAAGTTAATTGAGAAAATGTATGAAAATGACATTTTTGCGCAATGAAAGGTGAAAATAAGGATGAAATGTAAAAAAAATTAAAGGTATGGACATTTTTCACATTTTCGTTGTGTAATAATTACCGTTTTCGGAATATAAAGAAACAAACAGTTACTTTTAATTTATAATTAAATACCTAAACTAGCGAACTTTGCTTTTATCGAAATGTTGGAATGTAATGGTAATGAATCCAATGCTTCTTAAAAATTTAAAATATAAGGATGGATTTAGAATATATGTGTGTGTAGGGCTGGATGTGGTCTGGTTCCGGTCTTAAAGACAATCGAACCGAACCAAAAATTTTCGAATATGTAGTAAATGGAATCGTCGGATCCAAATATAATTCGGTTCGAATTCGGTTCGATTAGATTCAGTTCGGTCTGGTTCGGTTCCGTACCATAATTAAATTTTTTAATTATATACCTAAAGACACGTTCAATCTTAGCTTTTACAAATTAACATAGTCTAATTTAATAACATATAAATAACAAGTTGTCCAATAAGATTAATTTTCAACAGAAGCAAATACCAAGAAGTAGATACTAATACTAAAACTTCGGTGATCGATATCAATAATTCATTTGCTACAAACCTTCTAGTCTACATAAAAAATGAAATATAAATTAAAAATCATAGAAATAAAATATTTTGAAGTATTGCTAATACTTACCAACTATTTGATTTAACCATCAATTATTTGACTTGCCATACTAACTACTAAGAAACTCTACAAGAATAAATTGAAAAAGCACAATTAACAAATATAAATAAATTAAAAATTGTTAATTTGTTTAGAAAAAATTAAAATAATTTGATTTATCAAATATAAAAAAAATTTAGAGAGATTTGGTTCTTATTCGGTTCTTGATCTAGAACCAATAACCGAACCAAGTCCGTCGGTTCTCGATTCAGATATCATTTCGGGTATTTAATTTAAGAAGAACCGCTCAATTCGATTCGAACTTTTTGCCTAGCCCTTTGTGTGTGTGTGTGTGTGGATATAAAAAGGGTAATATTGAAAGTATTTTTTAAAATTTTGATAGGGATATATTTAAAGTGGGATATGTATACATATAAGAATTGTGGATTAAAATGCTAGCTCCCTTATTTTTAATTTTTTATTTATAATCTTATTTTAATCACAAATATTAAAGTGAAATTATTATTTTATATTAGTAATAATTTCGAAAAGTGTCGATATGAAGATAGTCAACATTAATTGAAAATTGATAGCATGATTGTTAAAGGAATTTAAAATCATGTTGAATTCACATCAAATATAGTGAGACCATTGCTTACTTTTTTGGTTACGCTTTTTAATTTTTAAATTCATGAATTTATAGGATGAATACGAACATCCAATATTTTATATAAACACAAAGTTTGCATCATTAGTTCCAACAAAATAATGTTATTTGACAAACTTGATGCCTAGTACGAAAAAGTAAAGCGTGACTACGCATGGAGTCGAAACATCAAGCTTTACGAACTTAAGCGAGTCTAAATGAGACTTAGGCGTAAAAAAAAGTTTTTCTTATTTATAATATTATTTTAAATTTTTATCATTTTAAAAATTATTTAATAATTAAAATAATACATATTAAACATCTAAAATTATAAAATACAATATTTACTTAAAAACTCCTACCGTTAGTCAATTATACAATTTTTCAAGTTTTCGAAATGCAAAAATTAGAATATTTTTTATAGTTTCAATTTTCAACTAAACAAGTCCTACTTAATAGATTTATAGGAGTTTTATACATGCTTTTAGAGTTTGTAATAAAATAAGTCTCAAGATCATAATTAAATAATGTAGATAACACCAAAACTTAAATCTTATTTAACTATTTAGATAAAGTCATTTTTAACTTTTGTACAAATAAAATCTTTTAAAAACTTGAAATTAAAGTCAAATGATTTTTTTTTATAAATAATAAGAAGCTAAAATCAAATAAAATACTTAAAAAAAACTAATAAAGCATGTCTACGGAAGATAGGGACTCCCGAACCGAACCCAAACCCGAACCGAACGGTTCTTCTTAAATTAAATACCCGGACGGGTACTCGACTCGAGAACCGACGGGTAAGGTTCGGTTCTCGGTTCTAGACCAAGAACCGAATCTTCCAAAAAAATTTTAATTTTTTATATTGAATAAATCAAATTATTTTAATTTTTTCTAAATAAATTAGAAAATTAGGTGATTAATGTTCAAACTCCAAAGTCCATGCCTAGTTAGCCCGGCCCAACCCATTTTATAAATCCATTTTTGATCCATTTAGGAGTTCTTTAACTCTTAAAATAGTTGAGGCCTTAATTTGTACACAAAACTGGCTAAGGGAAGAATCTAGACTTTTGAGAGTTTTCCAAGGTAGCGTTTGCATTGAAGAGACAGGGTTCTATGAAGGTATTGAGACATGTAATAAAATATATATTATATTTTTTCTTATTAAATCTTATTAGACTATTAGTTGAATAATTTTTAGTTTATTTATGTTTGTTAATTGTGTTTTTTTTCATTTTTTTCCTTGTAGCGTTTCTTAGTGGGGCAAGTCAAGCAATTGATGATTAAATCAAATAGTTGGATATGTAAATTAATCTTATTGGACAACTTGTTATTTATATGTTTTAAATTGAATTATGTTAATTTGTAAAAGTTAATATTGAACATGTCATTAGTGGTATTTATGTAGTATTGTCGTAAATGTTAAAAAACTTAATTATGGTACGGAACCGAACCGAACCCGAACAGTTCCAAAATTTATTTGGACCCGCCGATTTCATTTACTAAATACCTGAAAATTTTCGGTTCGGTTCGGTTAGGTTATACAGAGAACCAAATTGAATCGGACCATTTCCAGCCCTAACGGAAGACAAAAGAAATGAAGGAAAAAATTCAGCAATTTAGGAATTGGAAAAAAAAACAAAGCGTCTAGGCACGAAGCAAGACATTTTGCCAGAGTCCCGAGCTTTTTAGAATACTAATGAAAACACATTTCAATTTCATTGGACAATGTAGTAATGATCCGCTACCACATAAATTATTCTAAATAGCATTACTCAACAAGATATCAAAAACTAGGAAGGAGACATTATATTTGAAGTTGCGGACGTATATATGCATATGTTCGTGGTCATCAATAACCTACATGCATCATATCATGATTCACAATTTATCAAGATTCGAATAAAATT
>CAIGRT010163670.1:0-11674 GCA_903798405.1 Fraxinus platypoda
CAAAATAAGTAATATGCTATATATATATATATATATATATATATATATATATATATATATATAATTGATTCACTCAATACACTGAGAATGTAAGTAAAGAATATTGAGAATAAATGAGTAGTTTGAACCCTTATATAATATCTCACACTCTAACGGGTGATATTTTATAACGCGTTTTGCTGATTGTCAATTTGACATAACAATTTTTTTAACAGTGAGGAGATGAATTAAGAAACTAAATTTTTTTATATAAAACTATCACTATATTATCTAGATTCTAGCAAAAAATAATTTACTTAGTTGCATTTACTGATTTAAGAGATCAACAATATCTCACACATCAATTTAAACTCAAAATGATATCTTGAGTGGACAACTCATTATCATTATATTTGATATATCTATAACACGCCTGAAGTGTGGACACATTCGATTCTAAGATAAAAATCTTCAAAATAAAAATAAAAATTGGAATAAATAAGAAATATGATCCCATTTAGAAGGTATGTACCATTGGAGAACATATAGACATAACTAATTATTAAACCCCAAAAGAGGTTTAAGTACTTGAAATATTGAAAGTAAAGATATCTCAATAAGTTAGGTCATTATAGAAAAGAAATAGAATTGAAAAAAAAAAGTTGTCAACAATATTTTTGACATTATATATTACATCATATTATGAATAACGATTAATCTAAATAAATTAGTTGAATCATATCGATTAAAGAAATGATTGGTCAAATAAAAGGATGTAATCCTAGTAAAATTGAATTTATTATAGAAACTTGAAGTTTTTAGACCTGCAGTTCAAAAATTTAAAGGTGTATAATTACTCGGAAAGGAAATGAGAAAAATGAAGCCGTCATATATAATGCATGACTCTCAACATAATGAATTTTGCAAGAATCTTGATAGATGAAATCACAAGTCTATTTCTTGTTATTCTGACAATGCAAGAAATTTGAAGTTTGATTATTTATAGCCAACTTATCGGCATGATTATTAATATTGTCCTTGAAGAATTTAATATGAATGAAGCATATAATTTGAGTGATATGATCATGAGCGGAGTAAAACGCATTGTACTCTTTTTTTCTTGATCAAAGTTTTGTCCCATTGAATTTTTCTAATAACATTTTTAATGAGTCGACTTTTGTGGTGTATTTAAAGGTATAATGTTCTATTTTTTTCGTTCATTACGGTTTTTCCCGCAGAATTTTTTCTAATAAGGTTTTAAGAGGCATATTATTTGTATAATGAATGTTCATAACCTAAAAGACATGTATCCTCAAAATAATACTCTTATGAGACTTTTGAAGAGAACAAGAGCTATTTTTCGAATTATCAAGTTATTACAGACATTAAATCTTAATAAATATCTCGTATGAAGATGATATTGCTTGAAAGCTATAATAGGACAGCACGAAAAACAATTCATCAGTATTGTGATAATGAAGTCGTTGGCGTACAAAACATGGATGACTTATTAATCGAAATCAGGGAAAGCAGTTGTACTCTTTTTTCCTAGCTCAAGTTTGTCCTATTGAATTTTTTTGGTAAGGTTTTATAGAGACAGTATTTTGTTACTCTAATTTTGTTATAATTATTTATACTCTTTTTTCCTTTGTTTGATATTTTTATCCCACTGAGTTTTTGTCAAATTAGATTTTTCAATGAGATAATTATTCTACAAATAGTTATCAAATTAGGAGTGTTATAAAACTATGAAATAATTATTGATATCTATTTAGTTTTATCAAAATAATTAGATAAGTCATATCTACCTTGGAAAGTATTTTACTCATGTTGTAACTCTCATTTTGAAACCTATAAATATGAGGTCTTGTTCTCAATAAAATGCACTTGAGTTTTGACTCTCTATTTCTTCTCTTATATTTCTTTCTTATTTCTTTAGTTTTACTTAAATAAACAATTCCATTTTTATTTGAAATAACTTTTTTTGAGATGTTAATTAACTCCTTGTTTGAGGCCTTTATTTTGTGGGGGAAAAAAAAAGATTTTTTGAATAGTGATTTTTTGAAAATGTGTTGATTAAAAATGGTAATTTTTTTTTTTTAAATTTACGTGTAAAATATTTTATTGTGTGAATGTGATCAAAAATAAATATGAGAATTAAAGAATTTTTATTTTAAAGGACAAACATGGGTAAACTATCAAAATACTTTACTTCATATTCAAAATTCAAATAAAAAACTTATAAGAAAATAAAGATAACGTACACTGGCTTGTTTACCATTAACAATAGAAAATAAACCAAAAATATTATTCATTTAAGTTGTCCAATCCATATACAAACGATTAAAAGTCCTAACATGTAATCCGACAACCCACAAATTAAACATAAATCTTCTCTCAGCTGTGTTAGTAATAAAGGTAAAATCACATATACCATACAAAAATAATAAAGAATTGTCGTACAAAGATGAGAGCACGTATTTCTGTCTAGAAAAACCATAATTATGAACGACTACAAAATTGATTAATCCTAATTTGAACAAAACTTGACAGATGATCCATTCCTTTTGTCATCTTCTCTTAGATTTCTCAATTGACTTCCTTTTATTAAGACCCAAATGTTTATCAGTGTCTTCCTCGTCTTCATCACTTCGTTTTAACCTCTTCTTGCCTCCGGTTTCTTTGATTTTCTGCAAAAGTTTGAAGAATATAAAATCGCAATCTTAAATTTATAGCCTAGTAAAAATCACGATTCAACAAAAGGAAAAGAAAATCAATATTTTAGTCAAGTAAAACTATACAACTCTTCATCAACTTAAAAGAACGGTAAATACATACCATCTTAGATATTCTTTTGGCCTCTGAAACACGTTCCAACAGTCGCAAAACCTCCTCTTCCTTGGCAGGATACTCGGGTAACTTTTTACCTGAAACAGAAGCGAGATCTTGGTCTATACAAGCTCTACACTGGAAAACTTCTTCCAATACATTATAGAAGCACTCTTCTTACCAATAAGATTCTCTATTTGCATGTACCATTCAACCTCATACTGATTTATCATCGATATTGCAACCCCAGAGCGTCCAGCACGAGCAGTTCTTCCAACCCGATGTATATAATCCTAAAGGTATTTCACAAAATGCCAAGTTAACATTAAGCCCCTGTTTGGGCTCCATTAAAATGAAGTTTTGGGAAAAAATGTATTTTGGAATAATGATTTTTTGGAGAATGTATGGTTAAAAAAGAAAGAAACGTTTTGAATTTACGTGTAATATTATTTTATTGAATGTGTGGTTGAAAATGAGTTTTAAAAAAATGTATTTTGAAATAATGAAGCCCAAACGGAGGCTAAATTGACAAAACCAGAAGACTACAAGCATATTTGGCTAAGCTTAAAAAGTCACAAACTAACTGTTATATGGTCAAAGTTAGAAATAAATTAATTTAAGCAGCGCAAGTAGTCTGAACATGTTTGGAGACAAAAAAGTTAATAAAGTATGCTATTAACCCTAGGCAAAATGCTTTATTTGTACAATAATGCTATGTAGCCCCAGTAGGGTTGCATCCCCAGTCTAAATGGCATTAAATGATTGGCTAAATGATATGTGAAATTAAATGACTTATTTAATTTCACCTATCATTTAATGCCACATTAACGCCACCTAGACTGGGGATGCAACCCCAGTGGGGATGAATAGCATTGCTCATATAAAAAAGGTTATCCAAGTAATTTGAAAAGCCATTATTTCCTTGGAAAATGGAATTCAATTTCCTTCTTCTTGGTTTTGGCTAGTTTGATAGCCACAATTTTCTAGGCCAAAAATTTTCCCACCCCTTGCTTCAGGCCCCAGTTTTCCATGAATTGTGGGAACAATAATGCTATGTATCCCCAGTGGGGATGCATCCCCAGTCTAGGTAGCATTAAATGATTGGCTAAATGATAAGTGGAATTAAATGATTTATTTAATTTCACCTATCATTTAATGTCACATTAACGCCACCTAAACTGGGGATGCAACTTCAGTGGGGATGAATAGCATTGCTGTTATTTGTAACATTCTAGTGAAGTATCGTTTTCTTAGCCTCATTTTTATATTATGAATAGTATATATCATCCCCGTAACAAACATCAAAAGAAGCAGGAAAAGACTAAATGAGAAGTTGCGAGGCTTTCCATAAAACCATAACAATTTGGAATCCAAATCTATTGACGGAGGAAACCTTGAAAAACAATTTGGAATCCAAATAATTCACATTATAACATAAGATACATACTTAGCTATAAAATTACAATGCACATTGAAATTTGATCCCGAAGTAACTCAGTTCTCCTAAGTCCTAACCTCAAGCAAGGCAAGAATAACGGAGAAAATTAAACGTACCCATTATAATCCCATCAGACTTTGTCATGCTTATGAACTAAAGGTGCGACAATTTGGCTGTTTAGCTTAATAGTGTGTGAAGCAATGGTTGGATGGATTTATACCCTAATAGTTTTCCTATTATTCTTCTAGGGTATCATGCAATTCTCTTCCATATTAAGCACGCACTTACCCACCTGCAGTCCATGTGGCAGTGGGACTGCCACATTCTCCAAGGAATTAAAATGCATCCTAAATTTTTAAGAGAATGCGGAAGTTACCTTGCTGCCGCAGACTGTTGATGGGTAAGCACGTTTTACAAATGGCATTATTCGTGAGAAAAAGTTCTGGGTTGATTTATTCACTAATTCCCATTTTCCTATTACTCTTCTGGTCTCATGCAATTATTTTTTATCAAAAAATCAAAAAAAAAAAAAAAAAAATTCTGCAGAGTGAGAATAAAATTATAAACAGAAGTTTGGACTAATATCTGATAATTAAAACAGAAGAGATGAAAGCAGTAAAACATAATCTAAATTGAGTAAACAATGGCCAGTTAACAGGAAATGAGAACTCAGAATTGTATACAGAGGCAAAGGAACACATTTGGAACAAGACATTATTGAAATCGTGCAAAATAAACCTTAACCTTTGAGTTCATGGGGATATCATAGTTGATAACCATATCTACAGATGGAATATCAAGTCCTCTACTGGCAACATCAGTGCAGATAAGTATATCACACTCTCCCTCCTTAAATTTGTTTAATGCTCCAAGTCTTTTTTCCTGCAAATTAATATCAAAATAATATCAAGTGGATGAAAATAAATCACCTTTGAATAGAATGTTCTATGATTTCAGAAATATACCTGGTTCATTTGACCACTAATTGGAATGGCACTAAACCCAAGGTTCCGAAGAATGTAAGCCAAAAGACGAGTTGCATCACACGTTCGAGTGAAGACCATAGATGTCTTTCCTGACATCTCGGTGAGAATATGAACAAGATAGCAATCCTGCAGCAAAATAAAAGATACGAGTCCAAAACTAAAGAAACAATATGAAATAGTTTAGCACAGAAACGTCTTACGACTTTCACTTCACATTGATTCATAATATGCAATAACAACACTACTATTTACCAAAAGTGTTGATTCAATTTTTTCCATCCTATCCAACCGAAGCAGAATTCTAAAATATGACTCAAATAAAATCCAATAATCACCGAATTGATGGTCGTACTGGTTTAGCAAAACAGGCAAGTAATATTACAGTAAACCGTCTCTTACATATACCACCTAAAAGGGGAATGTGAAGCTGCAGGATATACAGACCTTATGCTTAGAAGGAACAAAGCGGTACTGTTGCTTCAGTGTATCAACGGTCGAGTATTTTAATGCAGCTTCAATCTGTATTTAAACATAAACAATTGAAGCAAATATAATCTAAGAAATTACCCCAAAAATGACAAGGAAAGAACAAGGGTTAATCCACCTTTACAGGATTTTTTAGACAAGCTCTCTGGAGCTTTTTGACCTGTAACATTGAGAGAAGAACTCATCAGGTAATCTAGACTATTTCCCACCACAGTGCCATTTATTTGGATTTAACTCATCTGCATCTCATTTTATTGTGTAGATTATTTGACATGAACTATATAAAGAGCACAAAGAAGCAGAGCTCAATAGACAAACTGCCACATCCAATTAGAGAATTTTTTTAAAAGTACTCTGTCCAGGATTATTTTCTCTCTCAAGTCTCAAGTAAAGGACTGCCTAAGAAAATGTAACTATAGAAAATGACGGGGGCTTTTTCACAAACGTGATAAATGATGTAACCACTAATTTGCTACATCCAATTCAAAACTGGCAATTTATAGAACATTGAAATTTAGATCAGAAAATTCTAAGTCTTGAAGATACTGATTCAAGTCCAGTACAAATACGGTATGCAAAAGCAAGAAAATCAATGTAAAATGTAAATGACAATTTTCTCAAAAAGTAAAAATGTTAACTAATAAGGATTAAAATACTTTTAATTCACATTGCAAAATAAATGGTACAAAATGTATTCTGTTTATAAAAGATCATCCCTAATTCATAAAAATGCAAAAAATGTCTACTCAAAGTTTATGAAATTCTAATATGCAGCTGCTCACATGATGGAAAAAATTGACTAGCAAGTGCTTATACATCTCGTCCCTTTTTCTTCCTTGTCCCTTTGATAGATTGTCTAGCAAATTAAAGTACTGGTGGGAATGATGGATTCCAATCTTCATGATGGCAAATAAGATTGAAATAGAAGGTAGGAACAAGAAATCACTATGGAAGAAAGCTCAATTTTGACTACAATGTTACATCCAGAGTCACAAATATAAGAGTTAACTAAGACTAGATAGAACATAAACGTACATAACTCCATATTGGATAACCCTTATTTGAATACCTTTTTAGTCATGGTTGCAGAAAATAAATACGTTCTCCGCTCACGAGGAATAGCATCTAAAATTTCATCAATTGCTTTCTCAAAATCCTCATTGAGCAACCTATCCGCTTCGTCTAGTACCTGTCTTATATATAATTGTTTATTACATGTTTGCTCACCGAATTTAAAGATAAAATCAATGTCCTGCTAGTAAGCAAATATCATAAAACTACTTTTTTCTACAAACAATTTAAAATCAAAGCCCTTTCAAATCTTAATACATTTAAGATAGAAATTAGCAACATGATTATGGATCTTTTAATGTCTTTTTACCACTTTAAGCAACTTATAAGGGGGTAGCTTAGTTAGTTATTTAATCATTTACAAGTGATTTCTAGAATTTAATATTGAGTACTACCCATAGAGTAATTGTAAAATTTTATTTTATTTTTCAATCTAATCATATCCATGGCATTACTTTGTAGAATAATAATAGAGCTGGAGTGAAAGAGAGAGGGCGAAGGGGCAGGAACAATGTGTCGTTGCAGCTCAAATTAGTATATAAACTTACCAAATATTTCAAGGCACGAAGTGAGAAACCTTTAGTATTAGACAGATGATCAACAAGACGGCCAGGAGTTGCCACCTACAATATGAATTATGAACAGTCAACCTTGAAAATAAATGAATGTGGAATAAATTCATCAAAAGACACAAACGGAAGTAGCTTTGCATGTTCTATTTATTTATTTATTTATTTTGAGGAAATATACATCAGCACACTGCACTTGAATCAAGCATCTAGATAAGGAATGGTTGATTGGGCAACAAGTTCAAAACTCCTGCAAGATCACTCATTTGAAAGCAACTAACAGCCAACTCAGATATTGACTTCAACCTATAGCTGTTTCTAGTCTGAGATTTGTGCCCAATTGCATTTGCTTAATAAACAACAAGTTGATGATAACCATAATTGTAAATAACAACTGAGTGACGATAACCTTGTAGCTCTTTATTTTTAAAATTATAACCACCAATATTAAGGAAGTGAAAGATGAAATTCAGAAGAGATTCCTTTCCTTCCATCCAAGTGACAACAACACGATCACTACACACAGTAAAGCTGCTTTGGATACTAATCTCATCTATTAAGGTCCAAAAGAATATCCATTTTCTATAGCTAAAAATCTAAACTCTCTGCAAAAATCTAGTAGAATGCACAGTTTAAAAGGTAGTCACATACAGATTTGAGTGCACCAGAAAACAAAGAAGGCTTACAACAATATGTGGCCGCCTCCCAAGAGAAATGCTCTGTTGCACTAGGTCTATACCTCCCACAAGCTGCCAAAAAAAAAAAAAAAATTAATGCCTCTAAGAAATGATAAGATCCACCAATTCAAAAACTAAAAAGAGAGTGGCTGTTAAAAAGGTTATATATCCTCCAATTAGTAGCTAAAATTTAAAGCACGGTATTTTACCACTGCACACTTGACATCAATGTCAGATCCCAAGGCTTCAAACTGTTCGGCAATTTGGATGGCAAGTTCACGTGTTGGTGAGAGCACACAGGCGAAGAAGGGGTGCGGTGTTTGGAGAAGGGCTTGCAGAATTGGGATGGCGAAGGCTCCAGTTTTTCCGGACCCTGTTTGGGCGAGCCCAATTATGTCCTTTCCTTCTAGGGCAAGAGGAATAGCTTCGATTTGTATTTTGGACGGTGTTTTCCAGCCCAAATTGTCACAGGCATCAACTAATTCTTTAATTACTCCTAAGTCCTTGAAGGATTTTACTTCTTTCTCTTCCGCCATGAGAAGGTGGATTCTGGGAGGGAGGAAGGTTTCTTGGGGTAGGAAAGCAGCAAGGAGTATACCGGATTGTTGACTCAATTTTTTCCACCCTGTCCAACTAAAGCACAAGTATGAGATATAAGTTAACTCAAACAAAATTCAATAATCATCATAATGTTTATAAAATAGCTAAGCAAAAATGTGTACAAAAATAAAGCATAGCAAAAAGGATAAGTCATACAAGGAGCATAAAGAAGTAGAACTAAATAGCCACCTTAGAAGAGGATGTGCTATCAATCTATAAAATATGTTTCAAAATAAATTTACAACTTAAAAATCAAAATTTTCCCCATCAAACTTAACAACATGCAAAACAAAACTATACAGTGAACTGTCTATTATAATGCAAAATCTGAATTCGGGCTAAACTATTTTGGCAAAGCCTGAAAGTTGAAACGGTCAATTATTCAAAAACTTTCATTAAAATAAGAAAAGTCAGAAAGGAAAACGAAATGCAGAAATATAATTTCTTTTTCCACAAAAATAGAAGTAAGATCCTACACATATTGATAATACGTGCATTGTATATTAAGACCTAATTGAATGTAAGTAGTGAGGAAGAATCTTGGTCAGATATGGAGAGAACGAAAAACCTGATTTTGGTTCGAAGGGACTGGAGAGATGTTCCAAATTTTCTAAGTAATTAGGGTTATCAATCAATTTGGGGATGGTGAAGGTAGGGTGGGTTTTAAGCGTGTTTTATACTGTGGTCGGTGCAATGCACAAAAATAAAAGTACCGAACCGGCCCACCCGTCCCTGTTCTCAGTTTAAGAGTCTTGATCCAGACTAAAGAGTACAAAACTCCCCTGCCTATTGTTTTTGGACCTTGCTATTTGAACAGACTCATTTACACAGATCATGCACAGACTCACACACAGCAGGGGGTTGGGGGTTTAACATGGGGGTGGGGGAGAGGTGGGTCCTCTCGTGTGAGAGGAATTTGAACAGACCGATCTGTTCAAATGACTTTATCCATTGTTTTTGCTGTCGAAAACTCCGTACCTTTTGAAAATGTCCTTATTTTAAACTTTTTTTTTGTCAAATACCCCTTGCCGTTACATTCCGCATGTTTCACCGACGTGTTTACATTTTTTTTAAAAAAAAATTGAGACTATGGTTGAAATTAATTTCTATTTTTTTCTTCTTTCATTTTTGTTTTATTTAAATATGAGGGTATATTCGTCATTTTCAATTTTTTTATTGAGAAAATAGATAATGAGAATCTTTTTCGCTAATTTTAATAGGTGAGGGGGGCTTTGCACAATATGCCTAATAGGTGGGTTTTCCCTTTCTTTTTCCCATTTTTCCCTATTTATTGGGATTTAACGACGAGACAAACGGGATGTGACGGCATGAGGTATTCCACAAGAAGGGCAATAGGTAAGGGTTTTGTTCTGTTTAGCTATACTAGTCAAAGTTGAACATGCATTGCACGTTATTCTGAAATATTTTATAAATATAGTAAAGTAATATTTGATATTAATTTGTTGGGAGGATTTGATGAGTCTCAAATGAACTAAATAAAATAAAATTTAGGATAGAAATTTAGAGAATAAACTCTAAAAACTCAATTTTTATTATTTGATTTTTTTGTGATGATGAAATACTACAAATAAACAACTTTTTTATACTACATTTGGTATATAAAAATTAATTACTAATACATGAAATTAAACACCCATTAAAATTTTCAGATACATGAATAAAAATAAGTCCATTTATAATAACTATAGATTCATTGAGTTTAGATTAATACGAATGTTAATTAACTGAGAATTAATAACAGTAAATTCATACATGACAAGGATTTTGAAATATTTATTATATATTAAAAAGGGAAAAATAAGGTATTATTTAAATAATTAAATTGTAATAGGGTTAAAATTGTTTGAAAAATGATTCTCACTTGATGTGATATTCAATAACGAATCCAGGATCGGAGTTCAGCTAGGGCGGTCTTGACTGTTGACAATTGATCGTCGACAATCAACGATCTTAATAGCGAGATCATTTATTAATATTTAATTAAATAATATTAAAAATTATTCAATATATATGTAGATGCACTAAAACGTAAAAATCATATAAATATGAAAATATAATTCAATACAACCCAAAATAATGGAAAAAAAAAAATACACAATACAACCTGGTTGAATTGAGCCCAACATTTTCTTCATTAATTTTTTTCACTTATCCCTAACTTCCTAAACATAAATTCCCAACTCACAAATCAAAACTAATAAATTATAACTCATACAACATATATTATTTATCAAAAATCACAATTCTTATTTCTTTGTCAATAAACTCATAAAATAATAAATAAAAATGTGAATTATGTGATTATGTGAATGACAGAACATGGAACAAAAAAAAAGTAATAATAATAATAAAAAAAAAGGATCAAGTCACTGAAGGAGAAAGGCGCTCACAGGAGGTCCGAGTCCCTCCGAGAGTCTGTCGGCGACAATTCNATTTCTTTGTCAATAAACTCATAAAATAATAAATAAAAATGTGAATTATGTGATTATGTGAATGACAGAACATGGAACAAAAAAAAAGTAATAATAATAATAAAAAAAAAGGATCAAGTCACTGAAGGAGAAAGGCGCTCACAGGAGGTCCGAGTCCCTCCGAGAGTCTGTCGGCGACAATTCATCATTGTCGCCCATCGGCAACAGCTGTTCCCTTCGCAAATCGCGTCAGGATAGGATCTATGAGGTGGAGATTGGAGAATGAGGGTTTGTTTAGACATAATGCTTCACTTCCATTTGTGTAGTTGTTGCATATATGATATATCCATGGTCCATGGATTGGGCCTAGGTTTTTTTTGGGGAAAAATTTATGAATCAAGTATTATCTTTGTCAAAATCAAATATCAGGTGCTAAGTTTCAAAATTGCAAAAATCAGGTTTTTATTAATTAATTAAATATTTAATTGTAATATAATATAATTAATCCCACCCCCACCCCACCTCCACCACCCATACTGCTCCGGCGACAGTTCCAGCGAGTACTCTGACGACTATTCCGGCAAGTACTCCGGTGACCGTTCCGCCG
>CAIGRT010163675.1:0-15470 GCA_903798405.1 Fraxinus platypoda
TTTTATTGAATTCTTTAAATTATTGCGTTTTATGCAGTACAAAAATACTTCAGAGGCCGCAGTAGCAGGGGTAAAGGGCATTGTGCAGTCCTGCTTAAGATCAGAATCAGTGAAGAGACTCGTCTACACTGCCTCTGTGGTAGCTGCGTCAGCACTAAACAAAGATGGCTCTGGCTTTAAGGATTCAATAGACGAAACTTGTTGGACTCCTCTCAATCTCTCATTTTCTTACAGCGATGACTTTTTCCTTGTATGTTTGTAATCTCTTGATGGTGGTCTATTTCTCTTAGATGTTATATAACTCATATTTTGTTTTTAACAAAGAGTAAAAAGCAACTTATTTCGCTGTGGCCCTTGTCTCTATATTCCTCGCGAGGGGAATAGGATGGCCCACAAGTTCGCTTCCTAAATTGCTTATGTTCGTTTGTACTCATTGTATTCCATTGGTGATATTATATAATGAAATTTATCTTTTTGCTTCGAAAATAAAGAAAGGTCACCAGTGTATCCGAATGTGATATTCTTTTTAAGTTTAATGAATTCGTCTCTGTTATTTCAGGATTATGTACATTCCAAGACATTGGCGGAAAGAGAAGTGTTGAGTTTCAATGGTAAGGGTATGGAGGTAGTAAGTCTTGCTTGTGGTCTTGTGGGAGGGGATACTCTTCAATCGTTTATAGCTGGAAGCACGGGTGTCCTTATATCACAACTCACAGATGACAGTACAAGGTATCGAATTCTGAGGTTTATGGAGGAATTGCTCGGAAAATTACCAATATTGCATATCCAAGACGCGGTCGAAGCCCATATCTTCTGCGTGGAGAATCCACATATCAATGGAAGATTCCTATGCGCCTGTGATTTCTTAAAAACAGCAGAGATTGCGTCCCATGTCCAGAAATGTTACCCGGAAATCAGAATCTCTCAAGAGTAAGAATTTCAACTTTTTTCGTGGTTTCTTCTTTTGCTTCTCTTGTCAAGGCTTCAAAACTTTAGTTCTTTGACCCCAACTGAAAGTCTGGCAGAAATTTCGCCTGGAAGTGTCGTCTCTACCAAATAGTACCTTTATACATGGATATTAGGCTAAAACAAGGCTACACCAGACGTTGACGATGTTGAGCCACTACAAACTCACAATTCTAATATGTATAGAGATTACAAAAGTTTCATTTTGACCATTTCATTTCAGGTTCATTGAAGATACAAAGAGAGAAACTGGATGGGGCTCAAAGAAGCTGGAGGAAATGGGATTCCAGTACAGATATGATCTTGAGAAAATAGTAGAGGACAGTCTTCACTGTGCCAGGAGGATGGGAATCATACCCCCAAAATTTATTTAATTCCACTGTACTACAAAAATGTGTGCAAAAGAAAACTTTGTTGCTCAATTAAAAAGTTCATTTGTCGAACATTTACTCGGGAAAAATAATGATTTCAGTACCAAAGCATGCAATTCTCCTGGTTTCGAAAAGCTTGTAATTCGGTTAAAACTAAGCAAATACAGAATGATTCCAGATTATCTACTGTTGGATAGGTTTTTGCTGGTTTTTTTTTTTTTGAAATAAAATATTGTTTTATTTTTCATAAATTGTTTGTATTAATTTGAACTTGCATTTTTTCATCATGGATTGATTTAATATAATAAATAGAGCGCTTAAGTTGTTAAGCACGAAAAAATTAGGCCTCTATTTGGTGAAAATTAAAATCTAGATTTTAATGTAAATCAAAGTCAACAATTGATTTCAAAAATATATTTTATGGGTTAATGATTTTTTAATTACACATTTTATTAATTTTTATCAAAATTTACTGAAAATCTGATTTTAATCTCCACCAAAGGGGGCTAGATTTATCATTCGATCTAATTTTTATTGTCTTAAGACCTGTAAATAAAGATAAACACTTTACTGTGATGAGCATTTATTTAGTGATGTTATCTCAATATTTTTCATGAACAATGTGTTTTTTCACCTAATTTCCTATTTTTATATTGTTTGATTGACAATTTTTTTCACGAAAAATATTTTTCTACTTTTGGTCACGTGATCATATTTTTCTTGAAAATAAGGAAAAAAATTTCTTTATCAAGATGTGCTTTTATTTCCTACGTAATTCACCCTCTCTTTCTCTATCTCATTTATCAATTCTCTCTCATCCACCCACCAATAAAAAATGAACAAGTATAATATCTTTTAAGTCTAGAATTTATTTTCTTTTCATGCAAATTTTATACCCGCAATCAAACGCAGTCTAATTGAATTTCTATTTGAGCAATAGAAAGGGTTTCTCCTGCTTTGAAACACGAAACCCATGAAATCAGATTCCTTCTTTGACAATTTGGACAGTTCACCGGTTCAATTGAGAAAAATCTAGAATTAATTTGACACAAATTTATTTAGAAATTATATTTTTTTAAATTTATTTTCAATCACACATTCTTTCAATAAAATAATTTTACACACGACCTCATGATTTTTGCCTACTTTTTAACTATACATTCTCATAAAAAATAAAATTTCATTTTCAGTGAATATCTTCTCAACAAACAATTAGTTATGTGAACTTTCTATCTTGAATACTTGGTCCATGTTTGGTTTAGCTACAAATAATTTTTTTAATAAATTCTGATAAAACGAATGAAATGTATGATTAAAAAGTTGATAAAGTTATAAGTCCCATGAAACCCGTGGTTGAAAATGAACTGCGAAAAAATGAATGTAAGAAAATGGGGGTCAAATGTAGGCTTATTTTCATCTCATAATAGTCTCAAACTTTGTAGTGCATTGCAATGGACATATAAACCATAGAGGACATCAATTATGTAAAAATGTTTAAGTTAAACACTAGATCGAATGATTCAACACAATCTCTCAAAGAATTCTTTGTATGGAACTTTTATTTGTGGCCTCTCTTTATTATCTCTAAACTTTGTTGGTTAAACTGCAATGCATTAGCTGTAAAACTACATTTGTGGCGGGTAATTTCTCGTCCCGTACCCACCCCATTACCTGTTTAAGGCAAGGTAGGATCAGGCGGGACCCTTACCTCGTTTACTACCCATTTAATTTTTCTATATATAAGTTTTTGATAATTCATTTTATTGCTCTCATTCATTGAAGTGTAATAATAATATATTTTTTAATATTTATTTATTTTTAAAAGCAAGTATATTTGATAAATTAAGACTTTTATTATTTGTCATATTTTTTAGATAATTTTAATTGCTATTTTCTATTAGAATTAATGAATTTTGTAAAATTTTCTATTTAAAGTATTAAATTCTAAAAAAAAATTAAACGGGGCGGGGCGGGGCGGGGCGAGGTACCTGTTACCTGTCTCCGCCCCGGAGCGAAGTTACCCGCCCCGTCCCCAACCCGAACGTCCTATTTTCGTGGCAGGATTACACGAGTATCGGGTTTTTTATCCATCCTACAAACGGAGAAAGGTGCTTAGAAAATGACATTTGACCATGTCTTCCTACAATCTATTTCCAATTTAGTTAAAAATCAAAATGTTAAGTAAATTTTAATAAAAAAATTATAAAATGTACAATTAGAAACTTAAAAAAAATCGTGGATCTCATGAAATATATTGTTGACTTTAACTAAGATTTTGATCAATTTTTTCGTTAAACCCAAAAGGCGTTACATATACAGACACTAAGTTCCTATTTGACCCTCATTTTTCATCGAAGTCATTTTCAATCGTACATTTTTTGAGATTCACATTTTTATCAACTTTTTAGGAGCACGTTTCATTAACTTTTATCAAAATCTACTAAAAATTTAATTTTTAACAAAAGCAAATATGGGCTAACTCTACTGACTAATCAGCTTCCGACTATTCTCCCACTAAACTCTTTAAAAAAGTCCCTATTTGACCCTCATTCTTCATCAAACTCATTTTCAATCGTACGTTCCTTGATATTCACATTTTTATCAACTTTTTAAGATCACGTTTCATTAACTTTTATCAAAATCTACTAAAAATTTAATTTTTAACAAAAGCAAATATGGGCTAACTCTACTGACTAATCAGCTTCCGACTATTCTCCCACTAAACTCTTTAAAAAAATTATGAATCTTGAAGAGCAAAAAGATCTTAACGTTTACATGACAAACATATCAAGTCTCTGTTTGGTTTGGATTGAAATTCAATTAAAATCTCAAGTCAAAGTCAATAATTAATTTTAACCACAAATTTTATGGGACTCACAACTTTTCAACAACACATTTTATCAAAATTTACTAAAAATATAATTTTGAACTCTACCAAACATTGACCAATTGACTTTAAGTTTCGAGATGAACAAAGAACGAGAGAATATTTTCATAATGATAATGGTTCAGGGGCATATTGTAGATGAATTCACCCTTGTAATATGTAAATAAAATTACAAAAGAATACAAATATGACATTAAATAAAGATTAAAAATCTTAAATATAATTAAATTGTGATATATTCAAAAAAGACATGGTGTGAATATAACTACCAGTGACGGATTTAGAGAGTAGCCTCCAGTCCATATAAAAAAAATATTATTATATATTTGAAAAAAAAATATGTGAAAGTGTTTTACATATTAATTAGTTCAGTCTAATTTTTTTTAAATATATTTTTATCTCTCTTCTTTCCAACCATACATTTTTTAATAAAATAATATTACACGCAAATCATAAACACTTCCTTATTTTTTAACTACACATTTTCCATCAAAATACTGTTCCAAAATATATTTTGAGCAAAAAAGGGCTCAAACAGGCAATAAATGTAGAACAATTTATTGTGCGAATATGTGGTTGAAAATGAATATATAGAAAAAAAAAAGTTTTGAAATAACGCGAGAGAAATCGAGAGGTAATAAAAAAAAAAAAAATTCTATCATTCTGTCCGAGAGCGACTCATCTCATCTCATGTCAAATAGTGACATGAACTAATTCTACTTGACCATCTGGCAGCCCCCTATTGGCTGGGGGGCCTGTGGCCTACATGGCTCTGTATATGGTCCAAATCCAGTGTAATTTCCTCTTTTTTTGGAAATATTGAAAAGAGACGCATTTGAATGACACCATACAAATTGAATGAACCATGATGAATTTCGCTAAAAACAAAATGTGAAAAGGTAGCTTTATGTGGATCACCTCGACATGTATATTTCTCTATCAGAAATGATGTTTGAACAGTCATTAAATTACAGCCCACTCCAGTGGACTGTAACACAAATGACGGTAAGTGTAGCTAGTTTCTTTGTCTATATGTATAAATTATAATGGTATTTCATTAAGAACAAGAAGAAAACCACATAGATCCAACTGAGATTGCGTGCTAATAATATTAATAAATTAATCGAACAGAAAATTTACTCAGCATAAATTGGAAGAAGGGCAGAAGAAAATCTGGAAAGGAAGACTTTCATTCTGCCCGTGTACTCTCTAGAAAAACTAATCTGTGATTCTCGAAGTCGACAATGGAGAAAAACTTCAAGGTTTGCGTAACTGGAGCTTCAGGCTATATTGGTTCTTTTCTCGTTAAGGAATTGTTACACAGAGGCTATACAGTTCACGCAACACTCAGGAATCTAGGTCTCTCTCTCTCTCTCTCTCTCTTTCTCTCTCTGCAGTATTGAGTGTTGAGATTTAACCATAAAGCTCTACACTTGTTTAGAGGAGTAGTTTTAGTTTTGATTATTGTTTTTGTCTTTATTTGTGTGCAAGATGGCTGTTATCTTTCAAGGCTTTGATATTAGTGCTGAGGTTTTATGTTAAAAGTCCATGCACAAAGTTAATCACTGTTTTCAGTCTTAAAGTCAACGTGGGATTTTCACCCGTAATAAGTAGTACCTGTTTATATTGTTAATGATTCCTTCCGTGGACATATTTAATTGGCTAGAGAGTTTGGTGACGATGGATCATTTTGATACTTGAGTTATTGACTTGCACCTTAGGTCATCATTGGTTTTCACGGGTAGTGTCACCCGATGGTGAACACCTTTTCAGCCATGTTAGGATTATATTTCTAGATGGTGTTTTCCATAGGCCGACTTATGTGGGTTGGAACAATTGGGTGGACCTTCCGTGGTATCCTGTCTGATTCGGATAACAAGGCTCCTTTGACGAGTTCAAAGTGGGCTCCTAAGTAATTAGATCGGCACGAACAACGGTAATGGAAATTAGGGAACTTGTACGGAAAAGTTATACAGTGTCTGTGAAATTAGCTTTGGTTCATAGTTCTAAACATATATGATGGATCAAACATTTCTCTCAAATGTCACTTGATTGCTGTGAAAATTGAACTCCAGGTGAACCCTCAAAAGTGGGGCTTCTCAAGGGTCTTCCTCATGCTGAAACAAGGCTAAAATTGTTCGAGGCAGATATATATGATCATGATGCGTTTGCATTGGCAATTCAAGACTGTCAAGTTGTAATCCATTTGGCAACTCCATTGCAACATAACACGCACAACTCTCAGGTTTGAATCTTCCCTTTAATCAAGGTCATAATCCACTAATTGAGCTACTTTTCCAATCTCTTTGGAGGTCAGTTTTTATTGAATTCTTTAAATTATTGTGTTTTATGCAGTACAAAAATACTTCAGAGGCCGCAGTAGCAGGGGTGAAGAGCATTGTGCAGTCCTGCTTAAGATCAGAATCAGTGAAGAGACTCGTCTACACTGCCTCTGTGGTAGCCGCGTCAGCACTAAACAACGATGGCTCTGGCTTTAAGGATTCAATAGACGAAACTTGTTGGACTCCTCTCAATCTCTCATTTTCTTACAGCGATGACTTTCTCCTTGTATGTTTGTAATCTCTTGATGGTGGTCTATTTCTCTTGGATGTTATATAACTCATATTTTGTTTTTAACAAAGAGTAAAAAGCAACTTATTTTGCTGTGGCCCTTGTCTCTATATTCCTCGCGAGGGGAATAGGATGGCCCACAAGCTGGCTTCATAAATTGCTTCTGTTCGTTTGTACTCATTGTATTCCACGTTTTGTGATTGGTGATATTATATAATTAAATTTATCTTTTTGCTTCGAAAATAAAGAAAGGTCACCAGTGTATCCGAATGTGATATTCTTTCTAAGTTTAATGAATTCTTCTCTGATATTTCAGGATTATGTACATTCCAAGACATTGGCGGAAAGAGAAGTGTTGAGTTTCGATGGTAAGGGTATAGAGGTAGTAAGTCTTGCTTGTGGTCTTGTGGGAGGGGATACTCTTCAATCGTTTATAGCTGGAAGCACGGGTGTCCTTATATCACAACTCACAAATGACAGTACAAGGTATCGAATTCTGAGGTTTATGGAGGAATTGCTCGGAAAATTACCAATATTGCATATCCAAGACGCGGTTGAAGCCCATATCTTCTGCGTGGAGAATCCACATATCAATGGAAGATTCCTATGCGCCTGTGATTTCTTAAAAACAGCAGATATTGCGTCCCATGTCCAGAAATGTTACCCGGAAATCAAAATCTCTCAAGAGTAAGAATTTCAACTTTTTCCGTGGTTTCTTCTTTTGTTGTTTGACCCCAACTGAAGTCTGGCAGAACTTTCGCCTGGAAGTGTCGTCTCTACCAAATAGTACCTTTATACATGGATATTAGGCTAAAACAATGCTACACCAGACGTTGAGCCACTACAAACTCACAATTCTAATTGGTATAGAGATTACAATAGTTTCATTTTGACCATTTTATTTCAGGTTCATTGAAGATACAAAGAGAGAAACTGGATGGGGCTCAAAGAAGCTGGAGGAAATGGGATTCCAGTACAGATATGATCTTGAGAAAATAGTAGAGGACAGTCTTCACTCTGCCAGGAGGATGTGAATCACACCCTGGAAATTTATTTAATTCCACTGTACTACAAATGTATGCAAAAGATTAAACTTTCTTGCTCGATTAAAAAGTTTATTTGTCGAACATTTACTCGGGAAAAATAATGATTTCAGACTTTTCAGTACCAATGCATGCAATTCTCTTGGTTTCGAAAAGCTTGTAATTCGGTTAAAAATAAGCAAATACAGAATGATTATCTACTGTTGGATAGGTTTTTGCTGGGTTTTTTTAAAATAAAATATTATAATAAATAGAGTGCTTAAGTTGTTAAGCACGAAAAAATTAGGCCCCTATTTGGTGAAAATTAAAATCTAGATTTTAATTTAAATCAAAGTCAATAATTGATTTCAAACACATATTTTATGAGTTTATGATTTTTTAACTACACATTTCATCAATTTTTATCAAAATTTACTGAAAATTCGATTTTAATCTCCACCAAAGGGGGCTAGATTTATCATTCGATCTAATTTTTATTGTCTAAGACCTGTAAATAAAGACAAACACTTTACTGTGATGATATTAATTTTATTAAAGTTCATCTTTGATTTTAATTATAAAGATTGAGTTTACATTTTTTTGAATGTGTTCGATTGAAATTTAATTCTGAAATTGACCACATAAATTTAATTTCACCTTAACGTTGTACTCATGAATTTAACCCCGAGCAGGTAATGGACTTTGATTACTAAATTGAAGTTTTTTGAAGTATCAATGAGTGAGATCAAATCGTTGATAAATATCTTGGTACCTGGGGGTATTAAAGTAAAATAACAAGAAATATATATTTGCGATATGGAATATATATCAAACCTAAAAAACTGGAACAATCCTGCCCTCAAAAGGACTTTTTAGTGGAAACTTTAATCTGGGCTCAGTAATTCGACATTGATTATTAAATGAGTATAGTAATGTGATTCTTTGGGACTGTAAAATAGAAAACGAGATGTGAGGATTTATATATATTTTAAAAGTGAAATTTTGGTCATTTTATATTGTTCCAATATTGACATGATCTAGGGTATAGTACATTAAGTCGGATGATATAATTATTGTTTATATGTAACTTAAGTAATTTCAATTGGACCGAGAGTGCACACTCGTTCTTTTAGTAAAATAGAACATAATTAAGAAATTGTATTGATCGATCAAGAATTGATTGAGTTGAGATTTACTTTATTGGAGCTTAGTTTAATTGGATCGGATTAAGTCCTTTTGGTGGCTTCAAAATAAGAATCGCCTGTCGTTAAATTAATTAATTAATTGAACGAAAACGTGTCACGTGTGCCACGCATGTGCCATTTATCTATGGAAACTCTTGATTTGAATTAGGTATGTATGTATGTGTATGCATGTGTGTGTATATATATATATGTACATTAAAATTTACATAATGAATTACGTGATGCCACATGATGCTCAACCGTTTATGTACACTTTTTCATGTACAAGTAGCAAAATCCTATATATTGAGGTTCAATTAAGATTTTTTATTATCGTGTCCACACATTTGAAAAAGGATCTTGAAGAACATCAGAAAAGACTAAAGGGCTTGAAGGGAGGATCAAGACGATCAAAGCAAAATGAATCTTTTGTAAAGCATGCTAATACACGTGTTTAATTATTCCAACAAAAGCATCATATTCTCGCTAATACACGCTTTAATTAAATTCCACTTGTCCAACACTTGCACCATAGGAGACTCAAATTCCCCAAGCCATTGTAACCACCTACCTACTTCTATAAACATATTTCAACTGAGGGCAGGGTGGGATCCACGGGTATAGAAGCACTTTATTGCAGCAAATATTTGATTCCTGGCTACCATTCATGCTCTTTTCTGAGTTTATGAATCTGTGCTATGAAGTCAAAAGTAGTCGAGGGTGAAACTAGGATCCAACTCCACCGGATCAGCTGTGAAATCCCAGTCTCTGAACAGGGAATTGGTGACTGAAGTTGGAGTCGAAACGATATTAGTAAAATCTGATTCTGGGCTTTGCAAGTTGCAATCAACCCAGAAGTCGTCCATCTGGCATAGTGATTCCGATAAATAGTTACAGTCAGATGTTGCTGGGGATACAAATGGATACGTACAACTTTCTGTGAATTTGCTTTCCTTGGCAGCATCTAAAAGGAATTTAGTTTCCAAATTGTCTGATATAATTGGAGTCGAAGGAAAGGAGAAGGAAGGAACTATTTCCTCCTTAGGAGTCAAATCTGGAGTTTCAACTTTAATGCCTGGTCTATGATTGCTGTCTTCTTCCTTTACCTTATAATCTTCTTTGTTCTGTTTTTGCCTTTCTTGAATACAAGTGTGCCTTCCTCTATAGTTGACCTCAAACATTGAGGGATCTTCGTCTGATTTCTGGACATGTTTCGTGGCCAAACATCCTTGTGTATGGCGATGAGTGCATCTGTAATATGCCCTGTAATAACATACCCCTGATTAGATCTGGACCGATTGGTTCTGAAATTCCTTAATATGTATGAAATGGTAAGAACCCTTTCACACCATACATATCGAACATAGTTTACCAGTTATATGTTAATCTTCAAGAAACGAAAATTGGCAACAAGGGAATCCTATTGATGTCTAATTTTTTTGTCCTTTCTTCATTCCTGAGGTATTTAACTCATATCTACCATAAGTCATGAGGGAAGTGACTATACTTCTCCAACTTGGTAAGTTCAAGGACAGTGTATTTATGTGTAGTTAAAGGCATGTCAAAACAGGTGAGGGAATTGCAAATTCGTTGAGAAGTCAGAAGGCAGAAACATTCAAGTGACTTCAATTTTGGACAACAACTCAAGTCTCAACCTCAAAGTCAAATCCTCAGACCATTAGACTATTCTTAAATCCCACCTTCCTTGAGTTTTTCCTCCCACTTGTTCAATGAACCTTCGTACTTCATCATGTCATGAATAGCCGAGTTATTAGACTTCGTACGATAAGGGACAAACGTATCATATACCGTTGTTTCTTGATAGTGTTTAATCATCCAATTTAACATAATAAATATCTCGTAATTGTACTATCTAGGCATGTTTTGGTGCTGGACCAGATTACACGAGACAATGAACACGATTTTAACTCCTTTTTTTAGATATGTGCGAAAAAACCGCTAACAATAGGCTACTTTCTAGACAAGATACAAACATAAAATCCTCACCTTGGAAAACTAGCACCTAAAATATCTTTCTGCCCATATTTTCTCCAATTACATCCATCATCAGGAGGACCTTCCTGTCCAGTCACGGAGCAAACACGAACTTCTTCACTCCATTTAGGCAATATCTTTCTGTAAATTCAAAAAGATAACCCAAATGAATAAAGATCAGTTTAACCAATGTTTGGCTAAGCTTAAAAGTTATCAGAAAAAGTAACTTTTTAAAACTATTTGGCAATCCAAAGCTTAAAAAAGTAACTTTAACTGCTTTTTAAATTTAATCGAACGTCTCAAAATTGGTAATAAATGGGCTAATCATACCTTTTCTTGAATACATCTCTTTGGTTTTGCTCCTTAGAGAAAGTGTTGGAGCCCTCACTGTTAGGTGTACCAACAAGGGAATTAGGTGACTCCAAAATGGCTGCAGAAACTTGCGAAGTGTCTTCCAAAATAGCAATACAATTTAGCAATGAAAGAGCATTTTCATAGGAAGAAAGTATTTTCTCCACTAAAAACCCGCAGGCCTCGCGCGAATTTGCCGGATAAAGTTGGTTTTTAAGCTGGTTTGCCAGTTCCCTACCTTGAGTTAACTCACTGATAACAGTCTTGCGTTCCAAACTACCAAATTTTTCCATTTCTTGAGGTTTTAAATTGTGGAGGGCTAATTAAGGCAAAGAACATACAATTTGGTAAAAGGGATATAAGTGATTTAAATCAAGATCATGACCAGATAATAAAAACCAGAACTTAACATGAAATTAAGTTTCAGAATCAGAAAGCAACCAAGAATGAGCTCAAATGGACAAAAGGGTATCTGAATCAGTAGCTTAAAAAAAGAAAAAAGAAATGGCTCAAAAGGGAGAAAGTCCAATTTAAAACCGATACTAGAAACAGAGAAAAATTCCCACATACCAAGAACAGAACTTCACAATAAAATATAGCAAAATGTCAAGAAATTGAATCTCTGAGCTCAAATGGAAAAAGGGCTTCAAAGAGAGGAAAATTCTAATCTGAAAAAACCCTATTCAAGAAACTCAAACTTGGAGAGTGGCAGAGAATTGTGAAGATCTAAAGATGTGTGTAGTGATGCAGTGGCAAGGAAAGAGGGGGGATATAAATACGAAAAGTTGTGGAAAAAAGGAGATTTTTGACTGGGAAAAGGGGGCTTTAATTAAGAATATACAAGTTTAGAACGGGAATTTAGTGTAATTCCCAATTGCTGACCATTTCAAAGTGGCCTGATTTCGAATCAATCATGTGCACATACATCATCTTTTACATCATTATTTGCATTGTACCATGTAATAACATATCATTGGACAATTTAATAAAACACTTTTTCCGTTCACAATTTTTTGAAAACAAAAAGGATGTCAAAGTTGATATAAGAGAATAAATGTACAATTATTGACTTGGAATTTGTTTGGAGAATTTTTGTTTTTACTTTTTTTTTTTTTTAATATAGAACTTTCTAATGAAATTAACTTAAATTGTGTTTAGAAATTAGTTATTAAAAAAATATCTCAGAAAAGCTTTCAAAGAACGTCACATTGTACTGACTTTTTTTCTAAAAGCTCTTCAATTAGAAGAAACACAGTAAAATTAACAAGATCAGATCCAAAAACAACTTTTGAGTCTCTTTTTTTTTTTTTTTGTAATTCTCAAAAATCATGTCAAACATACGCTTCCTTTAAAAGCTCTTCTAGTCGGAAAATAACTTTTAAAAAATTATTCAAACACATTCAAAAAGCAACTTACTAATTTCAAAAGCTTATTTTGACTTTTCAAAAGTTTAACGAAGCAAGCACGTAATGTTATTAATACAAATCTTTAATATTTACTTGAAGTTATATTCTCACTTATTATCAATTTCAAAAGAGAGATGCTAGTGGTACATCACCACTAATATCGGGGTGTCCATAATGGTGGACACCCGGCCCTATATCATTGGAGGGAGGGTCGGTGGGGTCGGCACGNTGATTTTTTATCGATAAATAAATTGCGACGTATAAATTTTTGGGAGATGCTAGAGGTACATCACCTCTTACATCGGGGTGTCCATAATGGACACCCGGCGCCTCCTCATTGGAGGCAGGGTCGGTGGGGTCGGCACTCCCTCCAATGATGTAGCGCTAATGAACACCCCGATGTTAGTGGTGATGTACCACTAGCATAATTCTTTTCAAAAATCATTTCAGCTCACATTATCGCTAAATCACTTATAAGTTCGATCTGTTAAGGTTTGAGAATGATACAATTATTTATTAAAATTTTATATTAAACAAAAAAAAATTGTAGATATGTTAGGATGATGAAGAAACGCGATGAACGCATAGAAGTTTCTATGAAATTAGAATAAATGTCCAGAAAGTCAATAATTGAAGGAAGATGGAAGCACCCTAGGAATTTTCAAACTCGCTTCCGCGTCGGTATATTATTAGTTTATTACCGTGTAAAATGCCAAATATACAAAGATCTTGTTTGGTTTATTTAGAATTTATAATTAAAATTAAGTCAAAATTAAAAATTAATATACTATATATTTTTATGAGAACTATACATTTCATCAACTTTTATCAGAAGTTATTAGAAATTTAATATTTACAAAAATCAAACGGTGGCAACATATATATTAATATATTCATCCGATGACATGGTACGCTAATTAATTAGTGAATAAGTTCATGATAGATTTCAAAAATCAAATAATTCATCAATTAATTGGTTTGTCATGTCACTTAGGAGATCATTTTTCATATCTGTTTGGTGGGGATTAAATAAGACTTTTAATAGATTTTAATAAAAAATGATAAAATGTGTGGCTAAAAAACTGTAGATCTCATGAAACGTGTAGTTAAAATGAATTTTTGACTTTAACTTAGATTATAATTTGAAATTTAATTTCTACCAAATTGGGGCATATAATATTCTCACTCATCCCATAAAGATAATCATAATTCTTTTTTTACACAAATTAAGAAATTTTAGTTATTATAGTTGAAATAATAAATTTCACTATCATTTTTTCTAATATAAGAGCATCTCCAAGAGACTCTTTAAATATGAGACGCTCTTTATTTTAAAGAGTCAACCTTTAAAATCATGCTCCAATAGTCTCTTTAACTTAGTGCCTGTTTGTCAACCATTATTGAGAAGAAAATAGTGTAATGAATAGTATTTTTTGAAAAATGTGTGGTTGAAATTGAAAGAAACTTTATCGGTTTATGTGTAGAATATTTTATTATTTGAATGTGTGGTAGAGAATGGTTACTGTAGAAAACAATTTCTTGAAAAATGGTAGACAAACAGGGGCTTAACATTTTAATTTAGAGAGCGAGTTGGAGAGTCAAAACTCACTCTCTTCAAAGTATTTCAATTTTNTTATTATTTGAATGTGTGGTAGAGAATGGTTACTGTAGAAAACAATTTCTTGAAAAATGGTAGACAAACAGGGGCTTAACATTTTAATTTAGAGAGCGAGTTGGAGAGTCAAAACTCACTCTCTTCAAAGTATTTCAATTTTCAATGTAGGAAAATAATAAAATAATCTAAAGAAAAGTTAATTAAAATAAAAGATAAAGAAAAATAATAAATATTTTTTGGGAGCGATAAAATTAAGTGTTAAATATAAAGAGTTTGTTGCAGTACTTCGAAATTTCAACTCTCTAAATTTATATATGCTCTCCAAATAATTAAATTATTTTTTTGTACTAATTATTGTTCAATGCAGGAATCAAGATAATTAACATTCCAAAGTCATATAATACAAATGCAAATGAATAAATATTATAGAAGATGAAATGTTTTTTTTTTTAATCTATTGTTCCGACTACAATTAAAATAGTGGAGTGATTTATATTTGTCATAATAAAATACATTAAATAGGGACATATTAAGAAACTAATATATTAACTACACTTTCAAATAGAAAACGTGACTATAATTTGGGACAGACAAAAAAAGAAAGCATAGCTACCTTTATGAGACAATATATATATAAATATAGAAAGAGAGAGAGAGATGAAGTCATTGGTTTGATGTCATTGGACCCATTCACAAATAAGTTGATATCATTGGATAATAAAAAGTAATGCACGTTCGACCCACAACAAAAAGTAGTTCACGACACAATTCGTGAATTTTCAATTTCTTTTTTTCGATTTTTATTTTTGTACACTCAAATTTATTTTTGACCTTCTTATTCATCACCAAACAGAACTCGTCATTATTAATATGTATTAGAGAAATTTTTTTTTTCTTTAATATGCTTATCGACGAATACTTTGCTTACAAAAATCCGAGAACGTCCCACCTATGTATTTTTAATTTTTCCCCTTGACAAGAAAATATTATTCGTTCAACATGCAGATGGATTTTGATACTGTGTTGGCAGTGAGTTGTAATTTGTGATTAATGAAATTAAAAATCTTGATTAGTGTCTAAGAGCTTGTTTGGTAATACTAAA
>CAIGRT010163676.1:0-18240 GCA_903798405.1 Fraxinus platypoda
CACCTCTAGTTGTTGGTGAAGGGTTTTCAGGTCGTGGAATCAAGAGGCACCAGTAGTTGGGAGGATACTGGATGATCTTGTGACTGTTGGTGAGGCAAAAGGTCTGCTTGACCTCAAGTACTTCAGCATATAAAGATTTTAGGGGAATCGAAAATGTTAAGCCCCTGTTTAGTGTAGATTAAAAGCTGATAAAAAACTCAAATCAAATTCAACAATTAATTTTAACCACATTTCATGAGACCCTCAACTTTTAACTCACACATTTCATCAATTTTTTTATTTTTTTTTTCAAAATCTACTAAGAATACGATTTTACTCTACAGCTAAGGATTTTGAATTTCCAAGTCAATTCTCATTAGCTGATTTCCTCAAGTCAATGTCCTTTCCCCCTCCTCTCCCTCTAGCATGTCCCATTCTTGATCAATGTTAATTCATAAACCTGTAACTATGGAGCAAATACATTAAGGTTTTGCTGGTGTTACATAATACCTTTCCAATTTTTAAAACCGACTCATAACCCATAAAATTTTTTACCAGAAACTTGATAAATGTGTTCTAAAAACTTGATTTTTATTTGAACTCTCACATACTATCTAAATTAGAAAATTAATAACGTAATGTGTGCCAAAAGAAAATGACTAGCAAGTAATCAGGGCACAGCATTTTGTAAGAAATTATGAAAAGACATAAAAAGAATCTATGGCAAGGAGATAATGGATTCAGCAAGACATTTATGATAATTATGATAAATCTAAATGTAACAAGAATGAAGCAAGACGATTTCAAAAGGCAGAAAATCATATGTACAATTTCCAGGTTTCAGAACATAAGCATCCGATTTCAGTTGGGGGAAAAACCCGTCCCAATGATATTCTCTTATATTCTTGCATTGACAAACTCTCCAAATACGGGCAACATTTGTATCTAAAACTAACATCAAGGATAAAACAAGTGTGGTACATTGGTACTCTACTTTAGCAAAAGAAACCTCAAACATTTAATCTTCTATAGACCTACAACTTGATTTGTTAAACCAATTCTCAATCTATATCCTGTATAATGCATTTTTCCTTATTGACGACAACCAAGAAATCTGTGATTACGTAATAAAAGAGAAAAATCACAGTTTCCAGGTTGACAAACAATGAATTGAACAACCTAGAATAACGAACTCAATGATAATGTAATACAAGCTTATAGACATATCTCTTGCACAATAGCGGCTGCAACTCCATTTCTAGCTTGCAACAAGACCTGCAGAGTGAACGAGTACTCAACTGTTAGCAGGAATATATCTATGGAGGGAGGGAGGGAGGGAGGGAGCTGACCAGTTACTAAGGTTCTATTTTTTCCCCAAAAGGTGACCGCTTGGCCTGATTCTCAAACTACAAAAGTTGCAAGAAGAGCATGCAACAAAGCCCAATAGATTATGACACCAAGTCGCAAAGCAGGTTGTCGCATTAGTGCCCGATCACATGACATCCTGTATAGAATTCATACAAAGGTAATAAATGGGAATACCATGAACATCAAATATACTTCATAGAAGTAGATTGGACCATACCACAAACCATCAACCATATTGGTTACTGGTCTCGTAAATTGTGGAACAAGTCTTGATGTAGTGAGTGACTTGAAACCATGAGCTGAAATTGAATAAATATCCATAGGAATGAAAGAAAAGTGAGTCTTGATAGCTGCAAATAGTTGGACTTACAGAGGCGATACAATGGTTTTCAATTACTATAGCTCGACAGCATATTACCTTTATCATCGTCATCCTCCTCCAACCTGTCACTACTTGGATCAATATCTATCGCCACGGCAACCTGATCACTATTAGTTTTCCGCAAACTGCGAACTTGCGATGCAATGGTAGCAGGAGTTGTCCATTTGTTTGTCTATACCAGTAGATCAGCAGCAATCAGTACCAAAATATAATATTCCCAGTAAAAATAAAGAAAAGAAGTAACAAGAGAATAATGGATGCCAACTTTAAAACCAGCAAAACACACTTATATCTAGGCACTTGAGCCAATTTGACGAATAAATTACTAAAATACTTAAATACCGTACCGCTTGTTCAACTTCCATGATATCTGACCTAGCACTTGGAGAGTGTCCAGAATCTCCTGCACCTCGAAGCATAGTTAATTGAGACTCCTTTTCATGCAATGAATTCTTAAGATGTCGTTCTTTTCGTGTCAACTCTTCCACTTTACCCCTTGCTTCTTGCAACAGCATATCACCGTTCTGGGTCACCGTACGAAGATTCTCCAATTCAGTTACAAAAGCCACAATCTGGTTTTGTAGTCTCTCTTTATATTCGCTAACCTGATCAACTTTCATACTACCAGAAGCTAGCTCATTCACCTGCACCGGAGAAATCAGTGTATCTAACCATGTCAGAAAATCATGAATTTCATCAGAGCTCCTTTTCTTGTTCATCTGGGTTGCAGATAGTGCATCATTTGTGCACCTTGTAACCTCTTGCCTAAGGAAAGATATCTCTCTATCCCGCTCTTGCAATTGTGACTGAAGCTTTTCAACTTCAGAAAGGAGACTTTCAGACAAATAATGGAGTTCATCAAACTTGCTCACTGTGACCGAAAGCTTCTTCAAAGCCTTCCCACGTGAAACTTCAAGGTTTTCTAATTGTTTGTTCTTCTGTTGCAATTCTCTTTCCAGATCGCCAATCCTGTTTGTCAGGTTCTCCATTTGAGCCTCCTCCTCATCAAGTGCTTGTATCAGTGCCTCATTTTCTGAAAGAGCATATCATTATGTAACTAAACGATTATGATAAAATCTAAATAGACACTATGTTATTACTTAAATAGAGATGCAGCTAAAAGAAGGTGCTCAGCTGACCTTGTTCTTTCGCAGCTAGCACTTCCGATAGAGATTTAACTTTCTGCTGCAAGGCCTCAGATGTGGCTTCCCGATCTTGTGATTCTTTCATTCTCTGTTCCAATTCCTGGTGCTCCACTTCCTTCACATCCACCTGTTTCTGTAAATCATGTAGCTGAGCCCTCACAGACTGTAGGTCTTCTAAATGACTCCTTGCCTTAGCATCAGCTTCCTTTATCTGATAAACAAGCTCCATACAAATTTTCTCTCTCTCGATGTCCTTCTCCTGAAGCTCTTTCTGTAAATTGAATATTGTATCCTTCATCTCCTTCTGTCTAACTTCCAGAATATCAGTTTGCATGCTTATGAAATCCTTCATAACCAATAATAATTTGTCTCGGATGGTCCTGATGCCTTCCTCAGTAAAAGCACGGGAATCACCGGTAAGATCACCCCCTCCAACAACAGACACTAGAGACTTCAACTTTGTTTCCAGAGCTCCAGAGGACAAATCATTTCCAACCATATGGGTCTTCATATTTTCAATTTCCAAAATCGCATTGTTGAAGGCTTCATAAATCAAGGAAACGTTTCTACGCATAGTAAATAATTCTGAACCCCTCTCTTTCTCAATGGATTCTAACCGTTCAACACTTCTCTTCATTGCTTCAAGAGACTGTTTCTGAGAAGAAATTTCTGTACAAAGGGTCCTTGCTACTTCAAATAAACGGAACGCTTCTTTGTGTAGCAACTGTTGGTGATTGTACAATCGCTCCTTGAGAGCACCAACTTCTGGCATTAAAACCTGCGGTTGACAAGCAACAAAAGTAAAAACTTAGGCTCCAGTATCTTACAGAGTGAGAAGACCCTCTCCTGAATAGATGGCACATAAAAAATATCAGGATATCTCACTCCTCTGCTTCTCCATTGCCCTTTCCTATCCCTCCTCTCCACTATTTAAAAGAAGCTCATCTACCCATCTTCATCAGTATTTTTGTTGTTGGCAAAAAGATAAAAGAGATTAGAAGAATGTATAGATCAAGAAAGAGAATGATGGAACACGAATGAATGTGAAGAACGAGTCAAGCAAAACCAAGGATGTCAATATACATAAAAAATTAACATCAAGAAAAGCTATACCTCCTTTTCTGGTTTTATTGAAATGACGCTACCATGGGAACTAAATAGAGCACTCAAGTCAGGCTCATCACCTAGTTCCAGAAACGATTTCATACTGGCTTCTGTATTCTGCAAAACTTGCAAGTCCTGGGAGAGAACATCCCCCAATACATTGTCAATGGCAAAAAGCTCCTCCCTCAATTGATTCATGACAGATTTTATCACCGTGACTTCAGATAACTGTCTATCCTTTTCCTCAGTGCGGATAGCAGACAGCTTTTCAATGCGTGCTAGAGCTTCATGTTTGGCTGCTTCAGCTAAATCCTTTTCCTTGGAAAGATCTGAGAGCTCGCTGGAAGCTTTTTCTAGCTCCTCTTGAAGGGCATCATTTCTTTCTTGAACTTCATTCAACTCCGCCAGCAGTAGCCCAGCTGCTCTTTTAGATTTCTTTGATTCTTGTTCAGCAGAACCAAGTGCTGTCTGCAGACCATGGCAGTGTTTCCCAATTTCTTTCAGTTTCTCAACTGGATTGACAATATTACGTGCAAGACCAACATCAATATCACCCAAAGTGTCTAAAATCATGCTCAAGCTACTCTCTCTCTCCTGCAAATAGCGTTCAGTTTCTGCCACACGGTCTTTGAGGAACATATTCTCAGATTCTAAACCTTGCACCATTTCTTGGTTCACAGACAAGTCCTTGATCCTTTGGTCATACTCAAGAACAACATTTTTGTTAAGATTGATCTCAGATTTGAGGCGCTCCACCTCAGCTGTTAGCTCTTCAATCACTTGCTTCATGCCATCCCGCTGTTGAACCAAGGACTTTCCTTTTCGAACAGCAACATTTAGCTTCTCTCTGAAAGAAGCTGACTTCTGTTCCTCCTGATTAAGTAGCTCTTGTAGTTCATTCTTTTTTATTTCTAGTGCTTCAAGATCATGGACTAAGGATTGATTATTCTGCATGTATTCATCTTTCTGCTGCTTCAAAAACATCAATTCACCCATATAATCCTCCAGTTTTTTGCTCATTATCACTACATCCTGCTCATCAGTATTTCTTGGAATGTGAGATGGCTCAACTTTTTCACTAATGTGCGCGTCAGCCGCATCACCATTACTAGGTTTCCCTGACATAAGTGTTTTATATCCTTCTATAAGCTTCATCACCAGTGCTTCGAAATACTCAGTACCATCCCGACAAAATTCGACATCTTCTGTACCAGAATCCTGAAGAACATCCTTAACAAAATCCTGCAGTCTTCCTATAGTAGCCTCAACAAGACGAATATCTTCTTCAAGCCCTCGCTTCTGTTCCAGTTTCTCCTGCAATAAACTTAGTTCATTATTAAGGTCTCCATTGTTTATTTCAAAACCAGCAGCTTTCTTTGAGATTTCATCATAATCATGAGTAAGAATCTCCAAGTCCTTTGAAAGAATTTCTCTCTCTCTGCTAGCCTGCTGAAAAGCTGATATAAGCTTTGTCACCAGTGCTTCAAAATATTTGATACCATCCTGACCAAATACCACACTATCTATACCAGAATCCTGAAGAACATCCTTAACCAAACCCTGCAGTCTGCTTATAACAGCCTCAGCAAGACGAATATCTTCTTCAAACCTGAGCTTCAGTTCCAGTTTCTCTTGCAACAAACTTAGTTCATTATTAAGGTTTCTGTTGCTTACTTCAAAACCAGCAGTTTTCTCTGAGATTTCATCATAATCATGAGCAAGAATCTCCAAATCCCTTGTAAGAATTTCTTTCTCTCTGCTAGCCTGCACAAGAGCTGAATCTAGCTCAAACATTCTTCTTTGTGTATCCATCAGGTCCACAGTTAGGGACTCACAAGATGTTTCAAGGTTTTCAATCTTCTGCTGGAGGGAATACCGCTGGTTCTGAGCCTCTGGTAATGCACTTGCCAACCACTGAATCTTATCATCAGGTTCCATGGACCGCAACTGAGAAGGTATATCTACCCTGTCCAAAATTTCTTCCCATCGCTGCACAAGATTGTTCCGCTCCATCAATGATTGTTCAAGCATCTCATTTTGCTCAGCCAACCCATAAAATTTGCTCTGCAATTCCTCAAATCTTCTTCTTACGTCATCACCGAAATTTGGATTTGGCTGCGTGTCTTCCTTCAGGCCATCCACATCACCAGATCCAGCATCAGAGTATGATCCTCCTCCCACTGAGCTTCTCGGTTCCCAATCGGGACGAGGCAAAGAGTTCCCTGTAACAGATTTTGCTAACCAATCAATCTTTTCAATGATATCCCTGTAATGGAAGTCCTCAGGCAGCTCTAGATCTTCAAGAATCTCTTCTATTCTCTGAAGAACAGAATCTTTAAGAAGAAATGATTCTCTTAATGCAGTAGCTGAGTTGCGAATGTATGAGAGCTCAGATTCAAGAGCTTCCATGCGTTCGCCAGCCTCCGAATAGGCCTTAAGTTTTGTTTCAAGTTCATGAAGCCTGGTGTCTTTCGTTAGCAGCTCTTGAGAACGTTTCTCCAGCTCTTTGGAAGTCTCAGCTAGGGATTGCTTGAGACTTTCACGCTGCGAAATCAGACCCTTCCCCTTTGTAACAGCTATACTTAGTTTCTCTCGAAGGGATGACACCCGCTGATCCGACTGTTCAAGTTCAGCAGCTTTCTCTTGTAGTTTGAAAGTAAGAGTAACTACATCCTCTTCAGCACTTTTCAAACTTTGCTTGAAAACAATATTGTCATTTTCATGTTGAACAATAACGAAATTCAAGTGTTCAATTTGTGCCTGCAAATCACTTAATTGCATTTCCCAAGAAGCAGTCTCCTCTCTTAACATGCTTAAACTCCCAGCAGCCTCTTTATATCTCTTAAGTAGTAAATGGATGAGAGACTCTAGACGTGAGGCAGGTTCATTTGAGGAAATTTCAATCCCCTCCAGCCTGACTGATTGTTCAATATCTTCAACTAACTTCAAAATAGCATCTGACTGAAGACATCTTTTCTCCAGTTTGTCAATGTCTCTAGCTCTGTTCGTCAATTCTGCATTGAGTTCATTATGTGCAGACTTTAGCTGCATTCTCTCACCAAGAAACATGTTCAGTTGCTCCAAGAGGGTATCAAAAACACCAGGATGCAAAAGATCTAGCAAGTCACGTCTTAACCAAACAGTTTCTGTTTCGTCCTTGTACCCAGATCCTTCACCGACAAGTTTGCAGAGGTCATCATAAAATCTGTGCAATGTATTGGTAGCCATTTCATTCTTGTGTAGCAGGGTATTATATTTCTCATGTTTATCGTTGTAGGTGTCCCACAGTGCTTGATGATCTTTGTGCGAAGCTTCAAGTTGATCTCGCAGACCTACAATCAATTTGGTGGCAGCATTCACAGAAATGGAAACACGGCTAACAACATCCAGGCTGTTATCTACACCTGCTAATGAGGTGGAGGAACCAAATGGATCAATGGTAGCATCCAGTTCACCAACTTTCTGAAGAATCCGAGCAACATTAGAACTCCATTCTTCTTCCAGTATTGATTCCCTTTCAACTACTACTTTCTGGAGTGTTATCACTTGATTGGAGATAGAAGCAGCCATCTCATTTGAATTTTGACACATTTCATCAAATTGACTCTCTAATTCACTAATTTTGGAGTGAAAGTCACCCAGCTTTTCTCGGAGCTCATTATTCTCTGAATTTAGAGAAAGCTCTTGTTTCTGTAAGGCATCACATAAAATAACAAGCTGACCCTCTCTTGCAACAGCATGACATACATGCTCCCTTGTAGTTTCATATAGAACCATAAGCTCTAAGTTTACTTCTTCTAGATGATCACTGTTCTCCCTCAGAGAATCATAGTCACTCCTCAGCTTTGCACCAGCCCCATCAGCAAGCAATTTAGTCTCCTTCATACCTCTACAGAATTCACTAGCATTCTCAGCATCCAGAATTAACTCCTTGAGCAGTGCTCTCAGATTCTGAGCTACCCGTTCGGCTATAATGTATAGATCTCCTGTTGTTTGGTCTTCAGAAGAAAGGGGTTCCTCTGAATCATCATCATCACTGTGACTTTTTGACTCAAAGGCTTGAATAAGTTTTGATACTCCAGATCCAACTACTTTACCACTCGACCTACTCAAGGAAGTTGAGTGAATATGCATTCCTTCAATTGCCTTCTCAAGTTTTTGCATTACATTCCCAGCATCCTCCAAATGTCTTTTCAGTACCACAAACCCAAAAGAATCATCATATGTGTCCAATTTCAGTCCCTCCCGAGATGGTCTATCTGCATGGCATTCAGATGCAGCCTTCTGAGAAATCAAAATTTCACTATCCCCACTCCCTTTAAGTGGGGCCTGCAGACTTGATAATGATGTTTTGATTTCTGCAGACTCGTGAGGTTGGTTATCATTATCGCTGAATTTTGTTTCCTTCTTTTCTTCAAGCTTGTTTCTCTCCTCTGTTACGGAAGTGAGAACCCCATTTAAGTGGGAGATGTCTGCCTGAAGAGCTGCCACCAAATCTTTGCTGTCCATCAACTCTTTTGATAGTTTCTTGTTCTCGCGCAGAATAAAATCTCTTTCCTCTTCGAGCACCTTTCTCTTTTCCGGTTCTGATAGAAGGACATCATTTAAATTCTTGTTTTCCGCCTGAAAAGCTTCAACCATCCTCTTATAATTGGACAAGTCTGCAAGCAATTTATCATTCTCATGAACAACAAATTCCTTGTCCTCCTCAAGCTTCCTCCTCTCTTCTCTCAGAGAAGCCAGATTCTCAGTTAAGTCTATAATTTCCGATCGCAGCAGCTCCAAAGAAGTCTGACACTGAGCTGACTCTCTTGTCATCTTCTCATTCTCTAGCACAATGTGCTCATTCTCCTCTTGAAGTTTCTTTTTCTCATTGGTCGTCAGATTAGAACTCTCATTTAAGTTTTCATTTTCGATCTGTAAAGTTGCTACCAAATTCCTGCAATCAAACAACTCTGAAGTCAGGCTTGACAAGTCTCCTTGAGTTGTTTCAAGTTTATTCTGCAACTCATTGATTTTGGCAGAAAGTTCTTCAACCTCGGATATTGAAAAGTGAAGCTGCTTTTGGAGCTCTTCCCTCCCAGAAACAAGTTCCGGAAGTTCAGACCTACACTGTGCAAGTTCTTTTGCAAGCACTTCATTTTTCCCTTGAACTTCATTGAGTGACGTACTGGACATCGATATCTCATCAGCCAAGTGTTGATGTTCAGAGATCTGTAAGAAAAATGCATCCCTTGCAAAACTTGTCAGATATAAATGTTCTTTGATCCGCTCAAAAGCATCATAAAAAACATGCTCATGCACCTTCACGTTGTCTGTATTTCTCAATGTTTCAGTAGATAATTCTCTTGACATGAACAAGAACCTAAATTCATCTTCATCAAGGCTTCGTAATATATCTGCTAACCGGGAGAGGCTGATCAAACTTCCATCAGATCCAGAAGACAAATCCACCTTCTTCTGTCCTAAGGACTTCTCAGCACCATTAGTATTGAACTCAAAAGATCTTTCTGCATTACTATCACCAAAATTTACTTGAGCGGCTTCAGCATAGTCACCTGACACAGAAACCATTTCTGTCTTCTCTCTGTACGATGAATCAGATAATAAATCTTCTCTCTGCAGACCAGTCACCTCAGAACTTGAAGCTGATAATATTACCTCTGGATCAGGTAAAGGTTGTGTGTCATCCCTCCCTTGAGCATCATCAGCATCATTGATAGCAACAACAGATGATGAAGCATCATCAGGCTCTTGTTGTGTGTCCAGCTGGGTGGCCGCGGTCACTTCGACACTCCCTGAATCAGACACCATATGGCCCCCTGCACTCTCGTCAAACTCATTTGAAGAAAGTCTAGATTCTCCTTCAAGCTGCATCACCCTGCCAGCATCAACTTGAGTCTCACCTGAAATGCCAACTTCCTGCACAGCCCCTAACCACAACCAGAGGAAATTTAATTATAAGTCGGAACCAAAGTGTCAAAAACATATAAAATTATGTGGGAAAAGAAGACTATCAAGAGTGAAGGAACAAACCTACATCTGTTACCTGCTCTTCCCCATGCTTCTTCTCCGGATGGGAAGCAAAACCAATGGGCAAAGATATACAGGATTCTTTAGATTCCTCTTTGGGAACAACTAGATCTAATGTTCCTGACATATTATGATCCACATCCTCAGGATGTATAGAAGTATATCTACCTCCAAGCGGGATCGACAAATCAACATCATGATGTCCATCACCAGCATTTTTATTCCACCTGGTCTCAGCAACTCCAGAATCCTTTAATGGGAACTTGACAGTCCCTGCAGCCAACTCTGTGGTTCCAACTATACCAATCTTCGCTGACAGATCATCAGTGGCAGAAAGAGTATCGATTTCCTCTGAATTCGCTCTAGAACGTGACTCTGATAAAGGAATATGATCTTCAGCATCATGCCCAGATCTTTCTCCACCTGCAACTTCTTTTGGTTTTGCCACCGCTTCATTGGGAGCATTTGCACTTGCATCATGCCCAGAATTAGAGGCTTTGCCTGATGATTTGCTAGTATTTCCTTTATTATCCTTCTTCTGTCTGAACTGTTGAAGCTGATAAAAGACAAACCGACAGGTCAAAATTGAATAACAAGAATCGGACTGTTTCCTGATGATAATAACCGCTGTAGATTGCAAAACTATTGCATAATTACATGTATTAATTATATAAAAACAGCTGCTATCGAACACCAAATTAGGATTCTTAACATCCAAAAGAGTGGGTCTAAACAATGCATAACATAATTATTGACACCTTTTTTGATAAAACTGCCAACATTCTTTTGGTTTTGAAAACTACAACAACAAATAAACAAAGCCTTATTCCTAGTAAATTTCGGTCGGCTACATGCATCCTCTCTCACCAGTCGATTATATTCATTGCTACTTCTTGGAAAATCCAAAACAACTAGAACCTTAGCAGCAACAACATGCCATGTCAATTTCATCTATCCCTCCCTCTCCTAATATGTTCTATTGAGATCACACCACACTTAAGAGTGGAAGCTTCTTTAGGTTTACACAAGATATGCCTCAACTATCGAAGTCATCTTTCCCTTAATTACTCAATCAGTGCCATTTCTACTTGTAGGCATATATTCCCATTTTTAATCTTACTCATTCTTGTATGACCACACATTTACCGTAACATTCTCATTTCAGTTATCCTATGGGCATTTTATTGTTTCACAGTCCAACCATCAGTAGAACAAAGCATAGCAAGTTTAATATTTATTCAACTGAATTTGCTTTTTAACCTTGTTGAGATCTTCGTGCCATACAGAATTCTTATAGCATTTCTCAATTTCATCCAACTTGCTTTAATCCTATGCATTACATCCTCTTCAATTCCTCCTCGCTAATCGAACCTATATACTTAAAAGAACCACATTTTTGACAGCATAATTTAAAGAAAAGATAACAACTTGAAGCAAAAACTTAATGCAAGCATATAGTACACGTGCACTCATATTTCACTGATGACTGACTGCACATCAACGCATTTCTAGTTAAATCATAAATGTCGATCAGTGGTTATGGAAACATTAGTTTGGAAATAAGGAATGAAGTCAGTTCCTAAGATTAATGACCAACTAAAGAACATAAAACTTTATGATACAATGAAAGACTGCTACTATTCCCACATTGAAATACCCAGGCTCGTCTTTATTTCCAGAAGTGCACATCGATTTTCATTTCTAGGAGTCGAAGAAAAAGATTAATATACACCAGCGCAATTGAGGTCTAACATTTAAAAAAAAATTAACTATTACCATCCAGTTCATAATAATCTTAACAATTTCTAAGAAATTCCTATACCTACTAAAAATTATTTTTATTTTTTTTACTGGAAAAAGGAGAGGAAAATATACCCTTTTACGTCCAGCAGCAAGCAGATCGGTGCGGTTCTTATTCTTGTCCATCCAATCCAATTTACTATTCAACAGTTTCAACAGCTCTCAATCACAGTTGAATCAAAACAGATCGCCCCTAAAATTCCATAACTATTAAAATCAACGGGAATTCATAAAATGGGGAGAAGAATTTCATACATCAAGACTGCGATTGGACGGTGGCGTAGAATCGAAGGTGCGTGGGGCCTCTTAGATCTAACACCGACGCAGTGTTTGGTGAATTTTTTGGTACGGGTGTTGGGAGTAGGATTTGGCCCAGCTGTGCCTGCAGTTACGTTTGGTGTATTGTTGTGCGAAATTTGGGAAAGAAAGATATCATTTCCCAGAATTAAAAGAAAAGAAAATTTAGGAAATGGGCTTCTTTCTTGGTCAAATTTTGAGTAGGATCTACTCTTTTAGTGCTTGTTTGGAAAAACTTAAAAGTGGTAACAAGTTGATGTTAAAGTGAAAAGGACTAAATTGAATAGCGGTGGCAAAAAAACTCGGAGGCTCGGACGGCCCGGGCTCGGCTCGAAAAAAAACTTAAAAGTGGTAACAAGTTGATGTTAAAGTGAAAAGGACTAAATTGAATAGCGATGGCAAAAAAACTCGGAGGCTCGGACGGCCACCGAGCCCCACTTTGGGGAGTCGGCTCGAGCCCGGGCGAGCCTCCATTAAAAAAAATAAAAATAAAAAAAATTTGAACGCCTGTGCAAGCAGCAGCAGCAGCAGCAAGCTGCTTGCTTGATGTCTGCCATAGCTGCCTGCAACAGGCAGCTAAAGAAAAAAAAAAACAAAAAAATTCGAGCCAGCTCGGACGAGCCGAGCCCTGCTCGGGCTCGGTCGAACCGAGCCCCACTTTGGGGAGTCGGCTCGAGCCCGGGCGAGCCTCCATTAAAAAAAATAATAATAAAAAAAATTTGAACGCCTATGCAAGCAGCAGCAGCAGCAGCAAGCTGCTTGCTTGATGTCTGCCATAGCTGCCTGCAACAGGCAGCTATCTTTAGTGCAGGCAGCTAAAGAAAAAAAAAACAAAAAAATTCGAGCCAGCTCGGGCCGAGCCTCATTTTTTTTTTTGCCGGGCCCGGCCCGGTTCGACTCGGGCCGAAAAAAGCTCGGTCCAAAAAAGCCCGAGCTTTTTTTCCCGACTCTGCTCGTTGCCACCGCTAAAATTGAACAAGGATTGGGACTTATTTGATACAGTCCCTGTTTGGCGAAGATTAAAATTCGATTTTGAGCATATTTTGATAAAAGTTGATAAAATAAGTCATTGAAAAGTTGTGAATTTTATAAAATGCATAATTAAAATTAATTATTAACACTGAAATTAAAATTTTAATTTCTACAAAACAGGTGCATAAACTAATAAGAATTGGCCTTTCGTTCTCTCAATTCAAATAGGACATAAGCAAACTTAACATAGAAATAATATTGAGTCTCCGTTTGACAAGATTTATAAATTATCAAACATTATTTTCAACCATATATTTTATGGATCCACGAGTACTACTCACTATTTTACTACTCATTTTTTTTAAAATTTATAAATTAACCCAGTTTATAAATTATTTCCAAATGGGATCTTCTCTTTTCAAATTTTATCTTATCACGTTTTCAATAAAATGGCATTTTTCTTCTTGAAGTGATTGAAGCCATGAGATTATTATTAGGCCAAATAAGTTAATGATAGCGAGTATTTAATTCGAAAACTTTCATGGAGTTTGTCAAGATTGGAGAGTCGGTTTATTGATTTTTGGATTACCAAAAATATTATTCAACAAGTTCTCAAAATGGAACGAACAAACTATAAACATAAGTAGAGAAGGTCCAACCTAATGCGGAATGCCCGACCTCAAAGGAATTGCTCTTGGCATGCACCACAACAAAGTGGGGGCGAATTCAGAAATTTACGTTGAGGGATTGAAATTTAAAAAATCAATATAAAAAGGTTCATAAATAATAGAAAAGTCATTAAATAACGTATAAGTATATTTAGTCAATATTTGGTGGGAACTAGATTTTAGGATGCCAATGTCACATGATCGATAATTTAACACATAACATGAGATTATCTATTCAAAATGTGATCGACGAGATTTATAGTATAAAATTCATTTACCATTGAATCTAAATTTATTTTTCAGTGTGATCTCGTTTAAAGTTGTTCTCACTTTACAAAGTGGATCGAGTCTCATTCATTGATCAAATTTTGGAAACATAAAAATGTAGATATTTTTCTATTTCATCATTATTTTATTTGAAATTTCTGGAAGAGGTTAAGAATATCTATGAGCTCAAGAAAGATGATTTCTCTGTAAAATTGACAAGTTTTTGGTGCTAGAATAATTTCTGTTATTCTTCCTGACAATATTGGTCCCTCTTTAAAATATTCTTATTATTTCATTGATGAAATCATTAATTTTTTTGGGCTAGGATAATTAAATCTTGTTTGAGCCCCATCTTTGGTGTAGAATACATTTTGGAATAGTATCGATAGAGAATGTGTGGTTAAAAATGAAGAAAAAAATTTTGAGTTGCGTATCATTTTATTTTATTGAAGAATATGTAGTTGAAAAGAAGAGAAAGAAAAATGTATTTAAAAAAAAAAAAAATGGAATCAAACAATGATTTAGTTGAGAAATTAGCTTTTGGCCAATATAAATTTTGGACTGGGAACTGGTGACCTATTTTCAAATTGAAATATACTTTTTAGGTCGCACCTGTTTTTTATAGTAGAAATTACATAGAACCAGAAAAGTTATCCTTTCAAAAATCTAATTTAAAGTTTGTTTACACAAAAATCAGATGATAAATAGATTTTAATAATAATATTATAAAATTAAATTAATATACCCACCCTCACCTCATCGAACCGAACCGAAATTCACTCCATTTTCTCTCTCCCTCCATTATCCACCGACAGCTTTTGCGATGATGCAGTTGATGTAAATCGTCGTTGTGCGCTAAGCGACGATGTCGCTCGATGCCACTGCTGTAGCGACGTTGCAGTTGTCTGAGCACAATGGTCATCTTTGACCTGATTTGGTTTTGCTATCGATGGTTGTGTAGTGATTTTGGATCTGGTTTGCGGTAGTTGTGCAATTATTTTGGATTTGATTTTGTGGTGGGTTTTGTTGGTGGTGGCGGTGCTAGTGAGGTTGCGGTGGTGATGGTGGTGCCAGTTTTCGGCAACGATGCGCGTGGTGTGAGCGTTGTTGTTGATGTGAGAGATATGAGAAAAATCTGGATTCTGGGTGACGGAGTTTTTGGGGTAGTCGGTGGTGGTTTGCAAATGGTAGCGGTGTTTGTAGTTGGTGGTGTGCTGGTGATGACGGTGCTAGTGAAGTAGTGGTTGTGATGGTGGTGGTGGTTGCGACAATGATTGATAATTTTGGATCTATTTTTTGATGGTGTTTAAGTGGTGATGGTTGTAATGTTGGCTGTGATGTAGAGGTGATAGTGATGTTGGTGGAGCCTGTGAGATGGCGATGATGTTGGTGGTGGTGGGATGGGCGGTGATTGTGGTGGTGTTGGTCGTGGCGGTGGTACGATGGTTGTGGGTGGGTTGACGCGGGGTGAGGGTGTTTGTGACCAATTATTTGTTTTATTGTGACTAATAAATTGGTTAATTTGTGATGAATAAATAATATGTGATCAATTATTTAAGATTGTGACCAATAAATAGTATGTAACCGATAACTTATGATCAATAAATAATATGTGACCTAAAATTTTGAGTCGTAACTTATAAAATTTGTTATTTATGACCAGTAAATAAATTGTGATCTATAATATTTTTTTTATTTGTGATCGATGAACAAATTGTAACCTACAATTTTTTTTATTTGTGATCGTGAAATAATTTGTGATCTATAAAATTTTTAGTTCGTGATCGAGAAATAATTTGTGACCAAATAATATAGAATTGTGAGCTTAATATATTTAATTAATAATCGACTTCTGAAGTTTTGAACCTTATTTCTTAGTTTTGAAATGGATCATACATGATCTCCTAGATATAATTTTTTTCCTTTTTTATATTAAAATAAAAAATCCTTTTATTATTGGATCTGGCTTAGATATCCGCCCTTGTAACATATTATGCTCATGTTTGAGTCTCATTATCTAAATCATTTTCAATCATACAATATTTCAATAAAATAATTTTATACGTAAATCTATAATTTTTTAACCACATATTCGAAAAAAAAAAATATTATTACAAAACACATTCTTCAACAAAATAAAATAAGTTGAAACAGAAGTTGAATTGCCATCACAATTGTCAAACTTGATCAAGTCATTGATTTTGTCAGGTTACTTGTCTTCAAGGAATCTATTGTCCAATATATAGCTCATGTTTGAGCCACATTATTTTTTTCATTCACATTTTTCTATTCATTTTCAATCACATATTCTTCAATAAAATAATATTTTCTATCACATCAATAATTTTTCCTTCTTTTTCAACCACATATTCTCCATCACATAAAAAAATGCATTTTTGATTAAAAAATGTGCACCAAATAGGGGCATAATTGTTTTTGTATTTAGTGTATGCTTGGTAAGTTTTTTTTTTTTTTTTGGCTTAAAGATTTTAAGTTGTGAATTTTACAAAATGTGTATATAAAAAGAGGATAAAGAGTATGACTTCTACGGAATGTGTGAATAAAAATAAAGTTTAACCAATTTATAATATTAAAAAAAACTTTTCCGAACATATAAATCTGGTGTCCAAATCTTGTTTTTATTATGAAGAAAACACAAAAAGTCCTTCTAAGTGTACATATGCACTTGACAAAAAATCTATTATTATAGAATGCAAAAGGTAGGAAAATTGTAGTCACATTCCTCATTAGGAGGGTCCTTTAGTATTTTCATTCTAATTTTCTTGGTAAAGATGTGAAAATAAAATCGCATTTTCTACATATTGGACGTCTATTTTGAAAACAAATCGTGTACCTACACATTCTCTCCTTAAGTAGGGTTTAACACTGTTTAATATTAGTGCATATACAGTTCTGTGACGACCCTTCTTTCGTACAAGACAACTTGAAAATAGATCATTTCAATAAAAGTTTATTTTCGTAAAGCCCTATATATAACTGAGAATATGGGTAACAACAATCACTACATATTAAAAGAGTCAAAGTAAAGGCAGACACGTGTCGCCATTTCCAATCGTTGTAAAAAATTCCATTTTTTTTTATTCCCTGAAATTCGTCAATTCTTGCTTCTCCATTATCTCACGCAACCACCCACTCCTCCTCCATTTTCCCACGCAACCTCCCATTGCAAACTTCTCATTCCTTTCCATTTGCAAGGCTAATGTTGTCAAACAATAGATTTTTTGCTCCTAGAAGAATTTGGCAACCTCGTGTAGTTGGAATACACCTCAGATTTGGATTATATTTTCCCCTTTTCTTTGTGTCATTATATAGCCATTCATTTATATTAATTCTTCTTCGCATCCTCTGGAGTTTTAACCTGGCTCAACCTCTTCGTCTTCTTCGCATTTTCGTCGTCCTTTTTCGCCTCCTCTTTGCTAGAACCAGTAGTTTTTGTTGTCACATTCCTGACTGATTTCTTCTTCTGGGTTTTGATTTCAACTGAATTTACAGGTTTTTTCACTTTCTCTAAAGGGGATATCTTGTAAGAGTTGTTTTCTGATTTCACGAATATTTTCAACTGGCCGGAGAGAATTTTCTTGATTTGGAGGTTGGAATTTAATGGATTTTATGAGATGTGAATATATATAATAAACTTTATAATTTTCTTGATTTGGAGGTTGGAATTTAATGGTTTTTATGAGATGTGAATATATATAATAAACTTTATATTTGACTGCGTGGGTTGAGTCTTAAAATTGAGGTTAGATTAGAGACTTGAGTATGGGGATTGGATGATTTTGTTGGGTGAATTTGGGATTTGTCTGGTTTCGCTCTTATGGTAACTCTCCAACAACATAAAATAATTCACTTTTTTATATGGATTGTGAAGATTTCGTTGGCTTATTTAATCAAAGTTTTCCTACATAATAAAAAGAGTGAGTTTGAGGGCACTATTCATAAGTCGAGAAGCGTAGCCGAGCCGAGCCGAGCCATCGCTAGCTGGCTAAGCCGGCCAAGTTTTTTTTTTTTTTTTCTTTCAGAATCCGCGAGCCGAGCCAGAAATCCATTTCTGACTCGGCTCGACTCGACTAAGCTGTCTAAGCCCCCCCTTTTTTTAACGTTTGATTCAGTATTTTAAGTTATAAATATGTGTTTTAAGCGATTTAAAATTTGCTGAAAAATATTGAAGTGCGACCATGATAAATATATGGTCGATAAATTT
>CAIGRT010163679.1:0-14314 GCA_903798405.1 Fraxinus platypoda
GGTTCGGTTTTTGCCCACCCCTAACCGCAAGCACACAGATCGCGTACAAGCATAAAGTGGACAAACGAGTTCGGGTTGTCTATGCATGAGGAATGATTACTTAATTACACAATAATTAAATTTAATTTTAACACCGAAACACGTAATAAATTTGCATTTTGCAAATTATGAATAGCTTGAAATCTCACGTATGTGATCTTTTCGTTATTTTTGTAGAATTGGAAGCTATTTTCATCATTTGAAAAATTCAAATTTATTATGTGTTTTGCTGTTAAATTTAAATTTAACTATTGTGTAATTGAATAATCATTCTTTATAGGATCGACAATCTAAACTCGTTTGTCCACTTTATTACTTGTACGCGACACGTCCACTTGTTATACACATTATTTTTTTGGCAAACAACAACCCTCGTCATTTTTATAAATTTGGTAACCAAAATTCTATCCCCTCCAAGTTTAGTGAGCAATCGAAAACATTTTCTAAAATTTAGTGAGCAATCGAAAACGTTTTTCAAAATTTAGTGTTTTCATACCTGACAATTTTGTAATAGAGTGATGGGAGCCACTTGTGCATTCCGTTAGTCAAGTCATCAATTTCGTTAGATGTTTGAAATTGACGTTATATCGTGTGTAATGTGTAATATTTGAATAAATTTAGTGGCCAAAACTTGATATTTTAAAATCACGTAGAGGGAAGACAATCATAATTTCATTAATTATTGGGGCAATAAACTCCCAAAATGCCCTAAACTACAAAAATGCAAACCCCATGTAAAATCAACCCCATTGGCGGAGCAAACGAAACTCACAAAGTTGACTTCCTCGTTTTCATCGACACTGTTTCCTTCATAACTCTCCCCAATCCGACCCCCACCCACTATTCATTGGTCTCTCTCTGAAGAAGAAGATATCTTGTTCAGAATTATATTTTTCACCTCACATTTCACGGTATAGGCTCTATTAGCAGATCTAATAATGTGAAGTGCGAAGATATTGGAATGCTGATTTATCATCACATTGCTTTCGTTTTTGGTTTTGTTTACTACGTTTCGATGATGGGCTTGTGTCTTCTTTTTGTTTATTCGTTTAGGAGGACGATTTGATTTGATTGGTCTGAAGATGGATTCCGCAGCCATGACTTTTTGCAGTAAATCTATATGCTCAGCTCCCGTAAGTCCTCATGTTTTTCTATGCTATTTATTTTTTTCTCAGTAAAGTTCATAATTGTGCAATTACTCCATGCATGTTGTATGTGAACACTTGGATATGCACTATGCACACGTAAAATTGCAATTAGAAGGACATTCTGTCAAATATCTACCATGTAGAGCTATTTGGACGACCAATTCTTAACAAGTGTTGTTTCTAATTTTAACTTGTGATTTATGTGGTCCTCTAGTTGAGGAATTCAAATTACATATCAATTCTGTTTCTTGGCTCTTCAGTTTGTGATTTTCTCTTGACTAAATAAATAAGACGAATCCCTTTTTTGCAATTAAATACAAAAAACATGATGCTTTTGTTTTGGAAATACACTACTATAATGCTTGTAATGTATGCTTTGATATGTTAAATGAGAAAAAAAGGCTTGAAGATCACTAATTACTGTTTTCGTGAATAATTTTGGCTTCATTTTTAATATGCTTTTGTGTAGTTTGGTTTCATAATTACAATTGGTACTGTATGCAAAAAGATCTCGTCTTTTTTCTCACTTACATGGTCTTTGAAGAGAACTGCTGTTTGACACGTTTTTTAAGCTGTCAAATTATACTCTGATTAGAGAAGGAAAATAGTTTATGTAGTACAAGAGGAATTCTAATTAACTAATTTCCATTCCTATAAAAAAATTCAAATATATATTATTTGTTTTTCTGTCATAGCTAGAATGTTTGGATCCCTTTTGGTGACTCCAGCCTTCTTTTATTGGTTGTTTATTTGTTCCTTTATGGTTCTGTAATTGGGAGTTAAAAAATCTGTTTTACTTTTCTTGGAAGGGTTTATTCATGAGGAGGACAATACAAATTGAAAGCTCCCAATGTAGCTTTATCATAGGAAGTAAGGTTAACTACCCTCGACAGAGAGTTTGGGCTTCTTGTGTTGGTAGATCTAACAAACATGGAGGTGCTCTTGCTGCTACGTGCGCTAATGATAAAATCCTAGTGGCTAACAGAGGAGAGATTGCTGTTCGTGTGATTCGGACTGCTCATGAGATGGGGATCCCTTGTGTCGCAGTTTACTCAACCATAGATAAAGATGCCCTCCATGTGAAATTGGCTGATGAATCCGTTTGCATTGGAGAAGCGCCAAGCAGTCAATCGTAAGCCATTATAATTCTTTTATGCTTGTGAGTGGTTATGTTTTAATCTCGTATAACATATAAAAGTCAATTAAAATATTTAACAAGCTGACCAATATTATGTCAATTTGATTTCGGTTAGCCATTGAGAGCAGGGCCCTTAGAGCATGTTTAAGTGGGCTCATTTCTAAAATAAGCAACATCCATTGGCTTATATATAATCCCCAAATCTAAGCCATTTAAATTTATCCATCCTTGCTCAGTATTTTATGTCGTCTCAACATTTTTTCTCTTCATCTTTTAGCAATTCATACTGCATCAGATCTATGATATTTTGTGGCACTTAAGATATCCTCACCAAAATCTTGGATAAAGGGAAAAATAATATCCACTTCATCCCCGCTTGTGCTCAAAATGCAGCAGGAGATTGCCAATTTAGCCCTTGTTTGACATCCATTTTTTTCTCATTCTCATTCTCATTCTCATTCTCATTCTCCTTCTTTTTCTCTTTCTTCATTTCAATCACACATTCTATCAATAAAATAATATTACACATAAACCCAAAAATTCTCCTTACTTTTTAACCACATATTCTTCCATCAATCACTATTCCAAATCAAATTCTTCTCCAAAATGGGTGTCAAACACAAGCTTATTTTCGATTTTTTTTTTGTACAGGGTCTTCTATATGGTTAGTGGTTTTTTAGTGTTTAAAGTTGTAGAACTCTTATGATGCCTCTTATCTGTAGTTATGTTTTGCATGTGTATTTTAATAGTCAATACAACTGCTGTCTAGTTTCTTGTCAAGAATCACCTGCAGTGTCAGTATCAAAGTAAAAGTAAGAATCTTCTCCTAAGGCATCATATTTCTTGACCTTTCTACAGGTATTTGTTGATTCCAAATGTCTTATCTGCTGCCATCAGTCGTGGGTGTACTATGCTACATCCTGGATATGGATTCCTAGCTGAGAATGCAGTTTTTGTTGAGATGTGCAGAGAACATGGTATCAACTTTATTGGGCCAAATGTAAGTTCTCTGCATCAGAACTTCAATGCTACATCATATGTTTACTATTTATCCTTAAATCCCAATCCCGGAGTGTTTCCCAAAGTGTTTGCTATGCTCAGTTCTCTCAGATTCGAAACTGTATTACCAGCAAGATTGGCTACTTATATGGCCACATCATTCATATATGTTAGGTTTGGGTAATGATCAAGGGCATGGAATTAGTCCTTGTACTTCTCTAATCTTTGATCACTATTAGAATTTATGTCTATTATGGTTGAATCAAATGTCAACAAATCATGTGACCTTCTATGTACAACAGGAGCTCAAATCACCACTAGACCCATTGCCTTCACCACTGATATTGAACTAACAGAACTTGTTTTGAATCACTTGAGTGTACCCGAAATGTGGTGTGTTGATGATGCCAGCTAATGTGCCATCAAGACTGAACATGATTTAATAATCACCCAAATAACAGTACTGCTAAAACATACATTGCACCATCCCTTAAATCACCCATCACCTTCATCAGGCCTATAAACTATTGCATGCGAAATTCTCAAGGTAGATGGTGCCGTAAATATGGTCTTCTGCCAATCTTTGCAATGTTTGGATGGTGGAAGACAACTGTGACTTTACTAGAGGGGTGGCTGAGGTTGAGCGTTGGAGGTAGCCCTGCTGTTGTTGAAGGTACAGGGTATGTGGTGGAGGTGGACTAGTGGAATTGATGGTGGAGATATTTGGGTTGCTGTACTAGCCATGGTTATTGTGTGGGTCCTGTTAATTTTTAATTATGGTGGGGGTGATCATCGCGGCGGCGGCGGCAGCAACAGCAGCAATAAAATTAGGTTTCATCCACATAGATGTTTTGAGGATATGCCACTTGACTTTAAACTGAACAAGTAATATCAAAATATTGAAATGGATAAATATATGCTCCTCCTCACCTAAACGTTTGTGCCACAGAAAACTATAAAATTCAAATTGCTATAATAGTAGTTTTTAGTTTCTCTGCTTCTATTTTTAAACTTTCAAATGGCAAATTTGATCTTTATTTTGAATTCTGAAAAGCAAATGTAGCTGTTTTGAAAGTCTACACCTAAAGGTTTCAACTTTTGAAAGTCAAAAATTTTCAGCCTGACAGCATTAGGGTCATGGGTGACAAATCTACTGCAAGAGATACAATGAAGAATGCTGGAGTTCCGACTGTCCCAGGAAGCGACGGGTTATTACAGGTATTGTTTTTTACTAGATTTTTGGGCATCGTTTACCAATATATCTTTGGATTTTATTGTCAAATTTGCTTTTATTTGAATGCTTTATATTTCTTCTTATGCGTCTTTCAAAATGATTCTTGCCATGCAGAGTACTGAAGAAGGAGTGAAACTCGCTGAGGAGATTGGTTTTCCTGTCATGATCAAGGTTAGTTCAACATAAATCTGTTATGTCTTCATTATTTTTACATGGCAGCTCCATATGAGATTGCAGCATCTTTTCTTGCTAGCCCAAATAATAAGTATTGTTAAAGAGGAAGAAGATTAGGCGAGCTTAAGACCTATTCTTGATCACAAATTTGCTTGCTGCTCGTGACAGTTCAGTAGTGATACAGTACATCGATAATTTGAGTGCTTTTTGTTACCTGGCAACAATAATTTGTTTTGTTCACATGATATGAAGTCTAGAAGCCTTTCTCCTATGATATGGTGCAGTAAGTTTTTTGTCATGGTGATGGTGGACGCAATCCAACAAGAACCAAATTATAAAAGAAGAGAGAAGAGATAAGAGGAGGAGAAAGGGGAAGAAGGGGAGAGAAGAGAGAAATGTGAGGAGGGGAATTATTTATTTATTTAATAATCAAAGCGTCTATTACAATGCATAATCCCCATTGTGGGAAAACAATTAAATAAATAACATAGAATACTAGAAAATCTATCAAAATAAACACTGCCACTTTTCCTAAAATAAGTATCCAAACTTGGTAAATCTTCAATAATATATCATTACTATTACTGATCTCCATCACATGGGAGGCACTGATTTTGGTTTCTTCTTGATTGTTGTTTGGTAGTTTGAATCGGCTAGTGATTGAGTTCTTTAGTTCTCAACGATTCTATTCTTGTCAAAAACTTGAAGAACATAGAATACACTTGAAGATCATCTTTTGACAATAATTTGTCCCCTACCTATGATAAACCAATGCTCCTACTGGTGCGGCGTCTCTATGTATCGACACTCATCGGACACTCCAAGACAAGTAGTATAAATATTTTTTCTTCACTAGCAGTGTAATATATAGTTGAACTTATAGTTATTTTAATGTAGCAAATGGCTACTTATCCGATTTAAAAGATTTCATGAAAAAAAAAATCAAAATTAAGAAAATAATTGGTTTTTATTATAAGAAAAAAAGTATACACCATAGAGATAGAATATAGTCTACAATTTTAAAGAATTTAAATTAATGTGTCCCCGACGTGTCCATCTCCTATGATTTTGAAAAATGAGTATCAACGTATCCGTGTCCATTCAACATAGTTTCTTACATAACTTGAACAGATAGTCTTCCCAAATATGGCAAACAAGTGTTATCTGTTATTGAAAGTGCTTTCTTCCTACCAGGTTGGATGAACTACCCAGCAAGATGTCATTTTGACAATTTGCCTCATATTAAGCAGGGTGGGGGTGGCCTCTCACTAGGTTGTTGTAATTTATTTTTGACCAGATAACCATCAGAGGGATTCATTCTCCTTCCTTGAGCAAGTCTAAGAACTTAACCGTTATCCACTCTGCTCTAAGTCTAAGACTCAAAACAATTTGTCTCCTTCCCTGTCCTCTCTTATTTTGAGGTTGACTGCAACTTCCAAGGACTAAACTATGTACTGATACCAGGATTTTTCACATCACCGTCAAAGATATTATCTTCAAGTTTCTTCTTGATTCTATTCTGATATTTTGGATTGACAATCCTAAAATGTCACGAGGTTTACTATTACTCGATCAAGACTCCTGTCTTGATGAGAACTATTAATGGAGGATGGAAATGAACTCAATTGTTGTCGTCTATAAATTCTGAAGCTGTGATTTAAAAAGAGATTTTTTAAAATTGTTTTTGATCAGTTCATGAAATTCACATTATGAAGAATCTTGATAGAACAAGGGGAATCCCATTGATGTAATTGAGTCATGTCTTCTTTCATTGCGAGGTAACTAAGAAGAATCATGGGTGTGTGTGTATAGGGAAACAGATGCAAAATATACTTCTGGGCTTAATCTGATTCTTGTTTTCTTTTCTTTTCCTTTCATCTACAAGGATATGGTGAATCTATAGTTAAAAAAACATGTTTTCTTAAAGAACTTTGAGTTCGAGTGTCGAAAAACATCTCAAAAGCTGTGAGACACGAGAGAGATGATGGCAAAGCATTTTGATATCGGGAGAGACAGAGAGATTGGCACATGGAATGGAAGGAAGTAATGATTATTGGCAGACTCACTTAGGGACCAGTTTTGCAGCTATTTCTGACAGGTGTCAGCCAAACTTAAAGAGTTGGGAAGTTTTTAAAATGTGTCATATGTAGATTGGAGCTAGATATGATTCGTTAATTATTGAAATCTTTAGGCATTTTCTATTCAAAATACTCGAGAAGAGTTCAGTTGCTCAAAAGTACCTGTATAGTAGGATAATCAATCCAGTTCAGATAAGTATGACTCTATCAATGCATTGCAGTTCTGTTTACCTTATTATGCTTCATTCGACTCACTTCAAGTAAATGAAAAAGAAAAGGAAACAAACTGAATTTTGAAGTAGGTTGTCTATTTTGTCTGTTGATTCATTTGACCTTCTCATTGTTTCCTATCTGAGGGTATATCAAGTTGATCTGATGTGAAGAACCATTAGTCATAGAAAGAGTTTTCTGACAAGTGACTACTTTATCTTTTGAAGGCAACTGCTGGTGGTGGAGGACGTGGAATGCGTCTTGCTAAAGTGCCAGAGGAGTTTGTGAAGTTGTTGCAGGTACTCCTCCTTGCCTTAAGTTTCGCTTTTGAACGACTTAAGTGAAATCATAATCAATTGGTTCTTCCCGCCCCCTTTTTCCTTCCCTCGTAAACTTAGTAAAATTTGTTATTGCCCTTTTTTCTTCAAAAATAACTACTTGACTATTTATAGAGGATTACAGATTCAGGTGAGATCCAATATCAGTCTCTTTCAAGCAGTGGATTTGGCAGCATGCCATGTGAAACTCTTGCGATTTGATTAATCTGAATGGCTTTTATTTTCCGTACTTGATGCCATTTGTAATCCATTTTTCTTTTTCATGTTCTTAAAGGTCACATGATCTGTTAAGAAACTATTTCTCTTCCACTTACATAATGCTTGCTCATTTTATTATTCTAAAATTGCCACTTTCTATATAACAGTTATGCACAAAAGCTCATTCATATGTCTCAGATATTTTTTGTGTAATGTACTCTACTTAGCTATTGTTGATCCGCTGTTGTTGATCATATCTATTGTAGTTGGTTATTTGTTTATACATAATCACTGGAATCGTATGAAACTTAACAAAGTCTAGCTTATTTCCACGTTGCTTCTTTTAAACTAAGTCTAGCTTATTTCCATGTCGCTTCTTTTAAACTAAGTTTGGCTTCTTGTTTAAATTGTTTTTATAGCAAGCCAAGAGTGAAGCTGCAGCGGCATTTGGTAATGATGGTGTTTACCTGGAAAAGTACATCCAGAATCCAAGGCATATTGAATTCCAGGTACTAATTTATTCTAAAATTTTCCACAAAATAAATTGGTTTTTTTTAAAATCTAATTCTGTCATTCTTGGTTGAAGGAAAATCTAATTTGTATCTTAGTTAAGATTATGAAGTTTAATAATTGAACCCTCTGGTTCATAAGTCGTTGATGTAAAGCATAAACATTTGCAATTCTACAGGTTTTGGCAGACAAGTTTGGTAATGTTGTGCACTTTGGAGAGCGTGATTGCAGTATCCAGGTATGCATAAAGTATTTCATAATTCAGTTTGAGTTTATGAAAGCACGTTACTGTATATACCTATTTCATAATACAGTTTTGAGTTTATGGAAGCATGTTGCTAAAAGCTTTATGATTAGGTTTCTATTACTGTCTAATGAAACTAGTCATATTTAGCTTTTTTTTACTTCATATTATAGATTAAAAAGGGGAAGATGAGGATTTTGGTTAAAGTTTTCGTTGATTACAAGTAAAAACTAATTTTTCTTTCTCCTCCTTCAAAAACTTGGCTTTCTGTTTGATAACCCAGAAAAATAGCTCGCTGGGGTAACGAGTCCATTAAAATCTCATTTGCAGAGAAGAAATCAGAAGTTGCTGGAAGAAGCACCTTCTCCTGCACTAACACCAGAGTTGCGTAAAGCAATGGGTGATGCAGCAGTTGCAGCAGCAGCATCGATTGGGTACATAGGTGTTGGTACTGTCGAGTTCCTTCTGGATGAAAGAGGGTCCTTTTACTTTATGGAGATGAACACTAGGATTCAGGTGAACAAAATTCATTTTCAGACAATCAATTGCTGCAACTACTTAATCTTGCCTTCAGCTATGATTTCTATACGAAGTGATTCCTATTTGGTGTAAAATTTTAGGTCGAACATCCCGTTACAGAAATGATTTCCTCTGTTGATCTAATTGAAGAGCAGATCCGTGTGGCTAGGGGAGAGAAACTTCAGTACAAGCAGGTAGGGAATCAGGATTGTTCAAGACTCCTAAAATAAATTGCAGTCAGTGGTTGACATTTTTCTTTCTCGTCTATAGGAAGATATTGTGCTCCGTGGACATTCAATTGAATGCCGCATTAATGCCGAAGATGCTTTCAAAAATTTCAGACCTGGACCAGGTTTGTTTGAATTTTGTGTATGCTTACAGGATTCAAGAATTCTTTCTACATCTCTGTATCTTTCCATGCACGTCTACATTGATGTTTCCTCTTCACCTGTAATTTCATCATCATACTGCATATGATATCAGTGTCCTAAGCTGGACCTGGATTATATTAATAAACAAACTCAATGGCCAGATTGATTAGTTATGGGTTTAGAATAGTACTAAAATATCACAAACAATTTTTTGTTTCAAACACCAAATGAACAAAATGATCCCACCACCTTGGAATAAATGGTCAATATGATGAATTCAACTGTAATCTGTAACCTACATTTTAATACCCTCGTATTCACTGGAACAGGAAGAATAACAGCATATTTGCCATCTGGAGGTCCATTTGTGCGAATGGATAGCCATGTTTATCCAGATTATGTGGTTCCACCCAGCTATGATTCCCTGCTTGGAAAGGTCAGTAAATTCTGTTTATGTTTTCCGTATGTACAATCTCTGAAATTATGTACCTTACTAATCAAAGGATAGAGAAAAAGGTAATTATATTCTCTTTTTAATGATTTCCTTTCTTGAGTGATAAGAGAACTGGCACTTGTTCAGAACTCTATCACACTTTTTTAATATTTTGCACCTTTTGTTTGTGGATAACATTTTTTTGAAATTTAGATATGTATAATACATTCAAGACTGGATTAATACTGTCAGTGGGCAGAATCTGGAAACTGGCATTTTCATCTTTTTGGTTAACTGGAAGTGCATGCATGGTTTGATACTAAATTCACTTGCTGAATATAAAATTGAGGTCACCTAGCACCGCAAAATCCAAGTAGGGGTGTTAAATGCGAGCTGCTCGGCTAGCCCACCGTTGGGCTTGGCTCGCCAAGTGACTGCTAAAGAGATAAGAGTGGTATATTAGCGAGATAAAATTGTAGAAAATTCTGAAAGTGTGATGAAGTTACACTTGTATTTATAGACCCCTAATCAGCACCGAAAAAATATAAAGCAAAATTCTCATTTCAAATTTTGAAATTTGAATTTTGGAATTGTCAAACTGATGGAAGCCTAGCAGGGGCTTGCGAGCCAATACCAGGAGCTGGTGAGCTTTCACGCAAGCAAGTGAATGGCTTGCACGAGGATTTACCAGCTCTGCTCGTATGTGGACCGAGTTGGCGAGTGGCTCGTCCCACTTAACACCCCTGCCTTTCTGGCTTGAATCAACTTCTTAAACCTCTTCCTGCTCATTGACTATTGGAAGAAGTTTCAAATGAGACAGGTGATGAGGGAAGACCTATCTTACACAATAAAATTTACAGAAGACAGATAAGGAAAGCAGCTATAATACAATTTGCTTGACATAATTATGTATATGTATATAGATATTCTCACTTTCTTTTGAAGTTACTGAGTTAGCTCTTAATCGCTGTAATATGTTGCAAAATGTGATTTTAGCTAATCGTTTGGGCTCCAACGAGAGAAAGGGCAATCGAACGCATGAAAAGGGCTCTTGATGACACCATTATTACAGGTAAATCGACTGGCTTTCGTTTACGTGTTTCATTAGAATTGCCCTTGGAACTGAAAGACAAGAGTTGACCCTTTTTCATTAATCTCCTGGCATTGTGGACTACGTTATAGATTTCAACTTGGTCAAGAGATCCTTGCATGGTTCGAGTGGTTGGTCAAAATCAATCAAGGGATTTGGTCTTATAAATTCTTTCTATTCTGCTGCAATATCTGTATAGGAGTTCAATAACTTGGTTCCACCAAGTGAATGTGACACGTCATCATGCATTTTACCTTTTAATTCTGATAAATTTTCCCTTCTCTAAACATTTCGTTCTTCCCCTGGCCTTATTAACAAATTTTTAGGTTTTGCATATTCTTTCAGAGCTAAGTATTCATCCGTGCCCTTGTCTTATTTGTTAGCTTGCTTGTGCACACACTCGCAACATTTTACAGTCTTTTCAAAATTCTTCAACTCCTTTCACAATTTGGTAAACAACTATATTGGTCCAATATTCCTATTCTTAACTTCATATTTATGACACAACAAAAAAAATGTTAACTTGTGGCAGGGGTTCCAACGACAATTGATTACCATAAGCTTATCCTTGACATTGAGGTAGGAAATGCACTATTTTCTCTATTACTTTTTTTTTTTCCTTGTGAAGACTTCCATCCTCTCTGAGATCCTTGTGAAATTGAATTTGGATTCATTTATTTCCATGCCACAGGACTTCAAAAATGGAAAAGTTGATACTGCTTTTATTCCAAAGCATGAAGAAGAATTAGCCGCGGTAAGTACCTTTATTGTTCTCTTATATGCAAACTAATTTACTTATCATTTTCATTCTCTCTCCTTCCCCGAACCACTATCCCACCACCAATACCATGTGTGTATATGATAACCTAAAAATCTAGATATCTTTCAGAAACAAATCAATCTAATTGGACACCTTAGAATGGGATTAGTTAATGAATAATGACGATGGTGAATGTAATTTCTCATCGTTGGTAATTCTTTCAAGTGCTTCTCGAGAGTAGAAAAATTGAAGTGATTCTCAAGATATTCCTCGCATGATATCAGAGAAACCAACCAGATTTAATGATCTTCCTCATCTCGATTTTCATTTTTCTTTTTTCCACTTTGACCCGTCATCATGTCTTTGCCATCCAATACTATTTTCTTCCGTTTGCTTGTTCTGTGTGAAGTAAAGTGCAAAGTTAGCAGCTGCAGATCTCTTATACGTTATCTGGATATGCATAAACTATAAACTTATACGAACATAACTTGATATTTCATTTCACTATGCAACTCAGCCCCAGCAAAATGAGTTGGCAAAGGCTTCTACTTGAAGTTCTCCTTTCAGAAGTGGGAGCAGAGTTTCTGTGAGTTCTAGACTCGGTCCTAAATATATATATTGTTTGTTTGATCTCAGCACATTTTTATTTGAATTTATTGAATTTAATTGTAACAAATAAAAACGTTTTACTTCCCTGTTTAATGTCAAATGAGATTAAAACCAAAGGGTATTGTTTCCAAGTTGAACCCATTATATTTTTTCTTTAACAAGAAACTGTTCAGAGTTTTGAATACTTATAGACGTTTTTCTTTCTTTTCTTCCTTTTTAAAAGGATCGGAGATAAATTTTAGTTTTTAGACATGTAGAAGACACAAATGATCATCGTTCCAAAATCTTGGAAAATTCAAATATAAATACCTTTAATAGGGTTAACATTAAACAAGGCCTTGGACGTGTAAGGCATGGAGGTCAAGCTTGAAACTTTTATAAGTTTAAAGATGTCTCCTATTTTTAATAATATAAAATAAATAATGCATACTTCAAAAATTTGTACATACTTTTTTAGTTTTCAACAAAAAGCATAGTTTTCAAGAGTATGATTTACAATTATTTTGTAATTAATTCATACAATTAGATTAAGTATGAACATAGCTTAAATTTTGTCTAACTCTTTGTCTGTGGCTAATTCAAAGTCGTAGAAGGTTTGGAACATAAACTGAACAAAGAATAAGATGGAGAAGGATGACTACTTCGATTTTTCTTTTCATTTCAGATGTTCTGATTTGGGAGGTAAACAAGACGGAGTACGAGTTTGTTCGTGGGTTGGGTTTGGCTAGATTGAATGTTTTTGGGGCTTATTTCTTTTTCAAGTACATTAGCAAAAGTTGGACTTCTTGTACGACAAAATTTGAAAACAAGAAAATATTACGGGGAAATACATGCAAATAGCCTAAATATAAAGCCATATTTCCAAAATAGCCTTTGACCATTCTAAACACATTTGGAACTACCTAGAATACCCCCAACATAGAATTTATAACTAAGTCACCATAATATGAATAGATTTTCCTTTTAAGTCCTTAAATATTTAAAAAATTAATTTTATTATAATTTTTGCCCGATAATTAATAAACATACAATGAAAAAACCTAGAGGCCCTAGAGGACCGTATAAAACTAAAAAGTTTATAAAGGAAAGGAGGAAAGATAAGATAGAAAAAGAATTCAATAAAATATAACTAAAAGAGAATATACAAATCAATTATATGCATCGCAAGAAGCTTTAAAACGTTTTAAGAATAATATATTAGAAAATTTTATAAAAGGACCAGTCAGAACCTTAATAATGGATGATATTCAAGATCTTATAGATAAAATCGAAAAAAGAAAAATGAGAATGATAACAAATCATAAGATCAGTCGTATGAGTTTTTAGAGGCGAAACTAATTAGATGATGATATAAATATAGATTTGGATATTATAAAGTGCCAAACTTTTATAGATTTTGAAGAAATTATAAGAGAATATGAACTTTAAGTTGATTTTTAAATTTTAAACATATTATCTCATTAAGTATTATCTAATTATAAATGAGGAAACTAGAATTTCATAAGATGTGTAATGAATATAAAAATTAAGACATAGATTAACTATCAGATTTTATATTCTTCTCATAAATCATAGAATAACAAAAGAACATATAATAGAATATTTAGAAAATACTAAGAATGTTTAAAGATTTTGGACCCCCTATTTGATTGAACTTTATAATTTTTAATATANATACTAAGAATGTTTAAAGATTTTGGACCCCCTATTTGATTGAACTTTATAATTTTTAATATAGATTTATTTTGATTATAAGATTTATTTTGATTTTTGTTCGCTCAAAGTAGCACCCACCAAATTTGTATCAAAGTCATAGAGATCATGGAAACTACAATAACAAAAACAGATTGGTATAAGTTAGAAGAAGAACAATGAAGTTATATATTTTTAGAACAAATTCCTAAAAAATTAAAAATAATAACATTAATTATAATTAAAGAGTTACCCAGAGAAATAAAAGAACAAATTATAGAAAAACTTATAATAAGATCAATAAGAGATGAATATATATACAAAAAAATTATTATAGAATTTGAAAAAGAAGAAATTATGTTATATTGTAAAGAAAATTGTGAAATTAGCCTTTATTAAATAAATACTTACTACCATATTATAAAGAATGAAAAGAAAACTTGAAAATGATCTTAATACTATGTATAAATTACACCAACAAATAGATAATTTATTATTAATACCACGAGAAAAAATTAACAAATAGTCAG
>CAIGRT010163685.1:0-23371 GCA_903798405.1 Fraxinus platypoda
ATGCTATTTATTATCATGATAATGGAATATCGATGATGTGACAATCCATTATCCATCACATTTCTCTTTATATCTCCTCCCCCTTTTTCATAAAAATTCAACTGCCCAATCACATTACATAAATTACCACATTATCGATATTCTATAATCAAAATGATAAATAAACATATTCAAACTCAAAAACAAATATCCATACTTAAGTAGCTTTGAAATTCTAAAAAAACAAATATTCATACATAAGTAGCTTTGAAATTCACCTCTTTATTGTCAGTGTTATATGAATTTTTGGATAGGAATGGTTGGTTTGATAAAAAAATTATAAAATATCAATTTTTGTAATCTAATTTGATAACTTATTGAGCTCCTGTTTGGTGGAGATTAAAATTAAATTTTTAGTAAATTTTGATAAAAAAAATGATGAAATATATTGTTGAAAAATTGTGGACTCATGAAATATAGTTAAAATTATTTGTTGGCTTCGACTTAAATTAAAATCTGAATTTTAATTTCTATCAAATGGGGGCTATAACAGATTTTAACATCTCACTTTTTGAAAAAGAAGTGATTATTTATTAAATTATTTTCTTTACCACTAATTTAACTCGGAACCGTGTTCCTCACATTTCAGCTCCTGTTTGTTTTTCAATTTTCAAAACTCTTTTTTTTTTTTACATATTCATTTTCAACTATACATTTATACACTAAAATATTTTACACGTAAATTCAATTTTTTTTTTACTTTTAAACCATATATTCTCCAAAAGTTCATCATTCAAAATAATATTTTTTCCAAAAGAATGACCACCAAACATTAGCTTAGTTTTTTTAAAATTAATATGCAGTTTTTAAAAAATTGCTAATTATATGCCAAAATTAAAAGTTGAGATTTCAATATAAAAATTTATGCATAATCAGAAGCATGAAATGTATGAGGTCTTCGATATGCTACAAGAAAGCCACGTGTAAAAATTCTACTGCTTATCCTAGTACAGAATCCAGACCTGCAGACAACAATTAGACTTTCTCTATAAGAAATCAGAGCATCAGCCAATCAGATTCCATCACGACCGTCAGTCCCATTTCCGTAATTAAAGCTAACCAATAAGGGCAGTTACATAATCCTCAACCCTATTAGAAGCACAGCATCAATATTGGGACCCACACCCTTTTTTTTTCTGAATGTATGGGTCAATAGAAAACTGCTTGAAATAGCAAAACTTTTAAGTCTCCCTCTTAAGTCTTAATTAAATAATAATTCCTAGATTGAGAAAATAAACAACTATTTTATGGGATTGTCCATTTGGTTGTGTTTGATGTTAACAACTCAAAAGTATACTTTGGTACAATTATGCATTAACATTACACGTTCGATTAAATAAGAATCAGACGACGTGTGTTTGTTGTACAATATTAAAGAAATAAAGTAATTGTTACTCTGCTTATTATTTTGTCTGGTCTCATCTCGTCTATTTTTGTGCACGAAAAGTGGACAAAAATGACCTAATATCGTTTATTACACGTCCCGTAATGAATGATTAGATAATAGTCGAAGTTTTATTTACTATACTCATTAGTCTTGTTTAACACTTCACGAGCATAATGAACAATCTAATATTATTTAACAATGTGCCAGTAAGGAAATACAATAGTGTACTTTTAAGCAAATTTATTTTAAAGTTCATTTTTTTCGAATTTATTTTAAATTATATATTTTTAATAAAATAATTTTACGCGTAAACCCATTATTTTTTCATAGTTTTTGACCCTTCTCTAAAAATTTCATAAAATATATTCCAAAAAAGAAAAAACCTATATCAGATAAGCCTTAGCCCTTGTTTGATAAAATATATTAACGATTAAATGGGTCAGACTTCAATTTTAATTATACATTTCATAAAATTCATAATTTTTATCAACTTCTCAATAATACACTTCATCAAAATTGTTAAAAACTTTTATCAAAGCTGTGTCTAAAGTCCCCTTAATATTATGTCCTTGTTTGAGTTTCATTCTTTCAAGAAAATATATTTTTGAATAGTATAAAATTGAAAAATGTGTGGTTAAAATTTTTTTTTTTTTTCAATTTATGTATAAAATTATTTTATAAGATAATGTGTGGTTGAAAATAAATGTAGAAAAAAAGAGTTTTTATAAAGCCTTTTATAAAAATGGAGCTTGGGCTATATAGCTAAAACAAATCATAGGGACTGTAAGAGATATAGAGATACAGAGAGAGAGAATGAGGAGGGTAGAGAGAGAGAGAGTATAGAGAAAAGGCAAAGAATATAAAGGACCGCATGTTGACAAATTTCATGTCATTGTTCTTAGAAGGTCATTTGTTTTTGTGGAGATTTCTTATATGGGATCTCTCTCCATTTCTCATTTTCTTGAAACTAAATTATAATTCTATTATACAAGCACTAATATACATACAGTTGAAAAAGAATTTATTTCTTTTTCTTTCATTCTCTCTAAAAGTAGTTGCTTGCTTTTTTCGCTATTAATAGAGAGAGAGTGGCCCAGCAGATCGAAATCTTCAATATTTTGTTCAGTTTGAGGAGGATCCGAGCTTCTTCAATGGAGTTTTCTAGCCATTCACTTTATAATTCTTTTATTTTATTTGAGTATTACTATTATTGATTTTAAAGTTTTATTTTTTCGCTTCTTTTTATTGGTTTTCATTTTCACTAGTGCTATAGTGTGAAAGACTTTGAATTTCACATTATTTTGAGTTATTATTGATACTGTGGGATGATTCAATCTACAAGGGGTTCTTGAACACTGATTCAAGGATGTGGGTCTGAGGTAAATTTATCTTTTGATTCATTTTCTGATTTTTTATTTCAAGATTTTATTGGGTTTTGACTATGACCCAGGAGATGAAAATTCTTGTTTTTTCCTTTTAGTTTTTCTTATGAGTAATATTCTGATTATATGAATTATAATTGTTTTGAGTTCTTCAGATGATTAGTTCTAATGGCTTGGATAATTATATCTATGCACTTTCTTTGTTAAAAAGTCTCATATTTTTTTGCGTTTTTCTCTGTTCTTCAATAGATAAAATCGTAAACTGTAAACGGGAATTTGATGAGTGATCATTTCTACTTACGATGCACTTGACTTTTGTTTTGTGGTGCAATATTTTTCCTTGTGTCTTGTTGGTTATTTGCTTCTGGGTAGCATATCTTAAATTCACTGTATTTTTCGACTGTAATTGTATTAGTCCAAGTGCGTTAGAGTCAGCTACAATAATTAAAACTTAATTTGATTGGGGGATAGATTAAGTTTCCTAAATTAAAATCCCATATATCATTGTCAAAGCATGCTACATTCCATCCATTTGATCTGTAGGTTATGTTGTCGTGAATTTCATAGGCTCTAAGCATCCTTTTCTAGTAGTAGAAGAGCATTTGCGTACCATTTTATATGTCTAGGTTTTATCACCTTAATGGAGCATTCTCAACTAGATAAACAAGTTCAGTTCCTCTAGTTCTCCCCTGCTACATTTGAACTGTGGTTTTGCAATGAAATTTATGAGCTACAGGCTCTTTTCTTGATTATTTAAAAGCCAAAAAATTAGGTGAGGATGAAGAAAATAACTCTCGATGTGAGGTCTCTGTAATAATGTGCTCATTCTACTTTTTATTTAATTTATTTGCCAATGTGAAATTGATGACCTGTATTATAGAGTGTAATATTGTTGGTTGGGGCGTCTTACGAGAAATTATGAAACGTGTTGGATTACTTTTGTCATGAGATAAAAAGTTGAAACCCATTTTAGTTTTCTTAGACACGTGCTATAGCGTACATGTGTCTGACTTTTGTATCTCGTATCTGTTCGTAATCTAAAGTAACATTTATTGTAGTGGTTGTTGGATTTTGACAATATGAGCTGGATGTGTATCATCCATTCGGTTTACGAAATATTCAACGCATTATTATCTATATTTTTTAAATGATTCGAATGCCACTGACTGATTTTGTCATTTGCTTACTCACACTTAACTCTGACCTTGTATATAAATAAAAAAGCTCCCGTAGATATTGTTTCACATACCCACCAGCTGTGTACAATAAAAACTAAAGTCTCCGCCATCTTTTGTTCCATCGTTGAAGAAAAACTATTCTGTTTTGGAGAGAAATTGAGCCGTGTTCTTTACTTTTTCCTCAATCAGTCAAGGGAGTGCTTGGATTTCTTTTTACTAGTTATCGGTGAACTCAGAGGTCCGTGTCCGTAAAGGACCTGCTATTATCCCCCAAGAAGACACACATCTTTCAATGAAGAGGTGGATTGGTTTTTTGTGATTTTCTGGTTCATTGAATTTCTTGATAATTGTTTGAGGCTATCGTTTTTTTGTTAGAAAACCATATACTTTTTTCTTCTCTGTATGCTTAGTTGCATGCCAGATTGTCTTTGTTTTCTATTCAATAGCTTGGCATAATGTTGCCAAGACTTCCATGCAACGTTTTAAAGTCGTGTGTTAGTTGGAGATAATTCAGCAACTACTGTTGAATCTCAGTAGATAGAAAATATTTTATTTTAGATTATTTATTTTGAACTCATCATTTAATTTTTTTTATCAAGTTAGATTTATAGTTCATATCTAAAGCTCATCCATTTTAGTTCATTGTACTAATAAAGGAAATGTATTATATGATCTTCAATTAGACGGATATGAATTATTCTTTCAAGCCTTTGAAGAGAAGGTAGAACTGAAGTGAAGAACAACATGGCAATGTTCAACTGAAAGTTTCAGTGTAAAGGCACAATGTCAATTATGTTATTCGAGGTCTATTTAAGTTGCTAGATTTATTACCTGAAAGGTAGTAGTGTCACATATGCTAAAAAACTTGTTTTCGAGTTACTCAGCATTGTTAAATGATGGAAGCCCACTCCTTCCAATTTTTTTCTTATATTATGCGCAACATGTAAATTATGAAAATAACGATCATGTACTAGCATAATTTGATGTGAAAGACAATCTTCTTTGGGATATGTTTTCTTGTTCAGGCTGTGGTGGATGTGGGTTTTTTCGCAGAAAACTTTGCCAAACTTGTGGTGAAAAACATTTTGCTTCATATTCGAATTTTAGGTCAATTCTGATGTTAGAATTATGGTTTTTCTATTTGTTTTTTCCGTCCTCAGTATACTTTAGTCATACTGCTGTTTAAATGCTATGGTTTATGGAACAAGGTGATAATAACATGGCTTATCCTATCTTTTAGTACTGCATGATAAATGGTTCGTAGCACATGGTAGTAAGAAAATATGGTTTTTATATATTCTAGATCAATTCTGGTGTTAGAAATTTTGGCTTATCTATCTGTATTTATACTGTCCTTAGTATACTTTGGTGGTACTGCTGTTTAAATGCTATGGTTTATGAAACAAGGTGATAATAACATGCCTTATTCTATCTATTAGTACTGCATGATAAATGGTTCCTAGCTCTTGGTAGTCGGAGATATGTGAATTTTATATATTATCACAACTTGATATTAATATTGTTTTATAGATTTTTCTCTTGTCAATAATCGAGATTCCTTTGTTATTTTCATTAATATTGAAACTTGCATTGTTATGCTTAGGAGTAGAACATCTTGTTACCTGCTAGTGATTTTACTTAATACGTAAGTGAAAGAAAACAGTTTTATGTCCGGTTGCTTCTGTACAGAATTATTTTACCATTCAAATCTTCTCTGCAGGATGGAAAAAAGTGCATAGCAAAAGCTACTTGCCAGGATATTACTCCATGAGGGACCTTAACGAGGATTCTAGCAGTAGTAGCTGGCCCCTCTTTTATGGGGACGAGAACTTAACAAGTGGTCAATATTACAATGGTTTCATGCCTAGGACTATAACAGATAGATGTCTAGGGCATGATAAGGATGCATTAAAGCAGAAAATGCTCGAGCATGAGACAATCTTCAAGAATCAGGTACTTTAGTATAATTTTGCTGTCATGTCTCTCAGTCTAAGAAATCCACCTCGAACTTTTATGAAGTTCCCAGTTCACATGTTTGGCTCAGCTTAAAAGTTTACTTATAAGTAAATTTATTTATTGTGAAAGTAAGCAAGTTATTTGTTTTGCGAAGAGTTAATTTCAAAAAAGGTAAGAGGCTTTAACATGTTTGGAGATAAAAATATTTACTTTAACTAATGTTATTTATTTTGAAGCTTAGTCATACATGCTCTTAGTATGTAAAATGGAGCCCCTTTTATGCTTTAATGAACCAATGATGTCGCAGAAGCTTGATTATTTGAATCTTCACTTTCGTCCAGGTTCACGAGCTCCACCGGCTTTACAGAATTCAGAGGGATATGATGGAAGAATTCAAAAGAAAGGAACTACAGAAACATCGGGCATCCATAGAACCATCATCTTCATCTAGTCTTCACAAATCTCAGATGCCATCGAAAGATGCTCGAAATTGGCGTATGTCCGGCATTCCTTTGTTGAATTCTGGTTGTGGTAGAACATCAGTGTCGGGATTTGAAATTGTTAATTCTCCTCTAAGCTGTACTAAAGGGAATGACACACGGGCTGGTCCTTTTCAGTTCCAAGACAGGTGTACTACTAAGGACTCTGATGCATTGGATTCAAGACCCTCCAAGGTCAGGAAGAAGTTGTTTGATCTTGAACTTCCGGCCGATGAGTACATTCATACAGAAGAAGGGGAACAGTTACCAGACCACAAAGTATCCGGTGTGTTGAGTTATACTGTTGGAGATCAAAAAATAGAACCTTGGAGCAGTATGAAATTTTCCTTTGGTGATGGCGGGACAACTGATTTCTATAGAGATGTTTCAGCTTCAGGTTCCCGTTTAAGGGGATCTGGTGGATTGGCTGATCTTAACGAACCCATCCAAATTGAAGAAGTAACAGCTCCATCATCTGTTGGTTTTGTTGGTCATACTTCCAGCCATGGAGAGACTAAAGGTATAAATCAGTTTGCTAAAGGAAATGCACAAGTTTTAGGTGTCCCAGGAGAAACCATATATTCCCACAATGGATCATTGATAAATTCATCTATTGAGAGTAATGGCAACGAGAGGGGGAGGCTCTCCCATATGTATGAAGCAGGTAAAGAGTTTTGGTAAAGTTCCTTTAGGCTAATTTATTCATTACTTTCCTCCACTACTAATCTATCTCTGCTACAAGTGTATGCCGGTTAAATTTTATGCTTTGTGTAGAAACAAATTTCTTTTCGCATCAGTTTTTTCATGGCAACCGCTTAGAGATTATTGAAATCCTAATTTTGTCCACTCTCTGTACACGACAACCACTTAGAGACCATCACTGCGCTCAAGTTTTGATGATTAAGTACTGAGAACTGTGACTACAGTGTAGTAACAGCTCTCTTTGATCTGACAGTTTTATAGACTTCCTGTTTTTCTACAGGGGCCAGTAAAAGTAACCCAAGTTCTGTAACTCAAGGTCTCCAAGAAAATAAATTGCCAATACCTTGCCAGTCAGCTCAGGTCATGCCCAACCAGGTTTACCATCGTCCGGGAATATATCCACCTGGTTATAGTAGGGAAGGTCTGTGGAGAGATGGACCCAACTGTGGCTTACAATCGTCTCATAAAAATCATGATCACTCCAATAATAGCCATTTAGAACCACTTGCGGCTTCTCATTCCCGTGGGGCTTACCCGTCCGGTAATCTCACCAGTGTTGCCAATTCATGGTTTCACTCCATCTCGTCTTGGACAAAGCCAACAACTAGCTTTAGTCAAAAGTTGACGACCTTTCAACCATCTTTTAGTTCAGCTGCAGGTTTGCATCCGCATGCACGGAGCCAGGAAACTTTTGGAGACAAGTGGCAAGTTAATGTTAGTTCTAGGTTGAATGCGAGTTCTGGAAATGAATTAACAACTCGAAATGGGGTTCATCATGGGTCTGCCTCAGGATCCAAAGAACTGCAAATTCACTTACCTTCATCGGGTGATTACCTAAACAGCAGTAGGTATAATAATATAGCATCTGACCGTTCGACTAATCCTGGATTCGAGAAGTTTCTGAGTGGCTCCAGTCGTGTAGATTTAAAACCTGCAATAGATATTAACTTGAATGAGGTACTTCCGAAGACCTCATCAAGTGAGGCAGTTCCTCTACGAGATCTCATGGATGGAAAAATAAAGCCTGATAACCAACGGACGCCTTTGCCTTGGCTTAAACCCAAGCTGGGATATAAAAATGAGGTTGCAGATACTAGGAGATCAGAACTCACGGGGGACTTGGGCTGCCTCCAAGCTTCTTCTGATTACAAGACTGAAGGAGTGAGTGATCTTAATCAAATGTTCATTCCGAAGGTCATGTTGACTCCTGATGATCTCGAGATTGGGGCTAAAAAGGAAATAAGCGAGACTCAGAATATCAAGAAAATTCTCGGGGTTTCCTTTTTTGAACCTAATGCTCGTATAATTGAGCCATCAGACCATGTTTCCAACTCTACAACTCTTGATTCCCCTCCTGAAGGGAAAAAGGTCAAAGTTGAAAGGAAAAGCAGAATGATTGATATTAATCTTGCTTGCGAGTCTGATGAGCCAATTACTGCAGAAGAACTTATTGTAGAGAAGGAAAAGTGTAGAGAAGCTACAGGTATCAGACATCACATTGATCTGAACTGTTCTATTAATGAGGATGAAGATCCACCAGCACCCTCTATTGCAAGCAACAATCGCTGTGTGAAGATAATAATGGACATAGATCTGGAAGCCCCTATTCTTTTGGACTGTGAGGATGATAATACACCATCCGAAGAACATATGCAACACGAGGCCCCTTTACAGTCACTAGAACATAAACCTGAAAAAATATGGGATGAGGTTCTTAGAAATGCTGCAGAAACAATATTTTCTATCTCAACACATTCTCAGCAAATCCACATGGACAATGGTATTTTCCATCCATCTGAGACTTCCTTTTCGGAATCGCTCATCTGGTTTGTCAATGTTGTGTCATCACATGCAGACGAACTTGACAGTAAATCTGGCAAAGAATCAAGAGTTGGGGATCCTGCACCTTTTGATGATCTTTGTGAGGAGATTGACGAGTTTGAGGCTATGACATTGCAACTAGCAGAGACAAAAGAAGAAGACTACATGCCTAAACCCTTTGTTCCTGAAGTAGAAAAAGTGGAAGAAATGGGTGCTGGTTCAAACAGAACTCGAAGGGGTCAGACAAGGAGAGGAAGGCAGCGGAGGGACTTTCAAAGGGACATCCTTCCTGGTTTGACCTCACTTTCGAGGCATGAAGTGACTGAGGACCTCCAGACATTTGGAGGGTTGATGAGAGCCACAGGCCATTCTTGGAATTCAGGCTTGACAAGAAGGAATGGTACAAGATATGGGGGTGCTCGGGGAAAGCGCCGTACAGTGATTGAATCTTCCCCTACTGCTATTTCAACCCCAGTTAGCATTCCATTGATACAGCAACTTAGTAATATTGAAGCTCGTTTGGAGGACGGAAGCCTTACAGGCTGGGGGAAAACAACTAGGCGGCCCCGGAGACAAAGATGCCCTGCTGGTAATCTTCCGACTGCTGCATTAACTTAATAATGCAAAGAGGCATTCGTTTATTGTTTCGGGATTTATAGAGGGAAGTAAGACTCGAAGGAGCTTGCTTTGTGACTTTTCGAGATTCTGGCTGCTCGTATCTCCTCGGCATTGTAAATCTCGTCGTGATTTTGTCTTTGACTTACTGACTTGTATTAGTCAGAATAATGTCTGATTTCTTGTGGATATATACAACATTGCTTCGAATTTGTGCATTTGTCTTCTTCAAAAGCTATAATTGCTTCTTTTTTTATTTTTTTTACTCTCTCTCTCTCTCTCAAGGTCTGGGGGTGCAAGAATGTGTTCCATGAGATTCGACTCAGTTACATAGCAATTCATTGTCTTGGAACTTTTGAGATAGTAAGGTTATATCAGCTGGATGTACTCAAATCGATTGGTGTCTTTGTGGCTAGGTTGACATGTCAAGGAAATGGCCCAAACCTTTGTGAGCTTATTGTCCCATTTCTTATCATTGTCGTACATAATTCGTGTGAATTTGGTGTTTTGAACATATTTAGCCCCCATTTGGTATCCATTTTTTTCTCATTCTTTTTCTCTTTCTTCATTTCAATTACACATTCTATCAATAAAATAATATTACACATAAACCTAAAAATTTTCATTACTTTTTAACCACATATTCTTCCATCAATCACTATTCAAAAACACATTTTTCTACTAAAATGGGTGTCAAACACCCGATTCAAAGAGGCTATGTGATTTTGTAGAACAAGTTAGAAGAGATAGATATAGACTCAAAAAGTAACAGAGTCTACTATAGTCGCTTTAGATCTCTTAGCATCTCAATCATTGAACTAAACGATGTGTACAAAAAGGATTCTTGCAATCGATCCCGAGGAATTAATTTGTTTTACTGATTTCAAATCTCTAGGGTTTCATCAAGATTGCAATCGATTCTGAGGAACAACGTTTTTTTTTTTTTTATTATTGTAGCTTCCTACTGATTTCACATCCCTAGGGGTTCATCAAGATTTCTTTCTTGGAAATTTCAATCTTTTGCAATACAATTTTCCTTATCACCCTCTAGTATTTGTATTTGTAACTTGAAAAAATTTCTAGTACTCATGGAGTATGGAGTACTCAATACTCCCTATCACTATTTGATCGATGCGTGTCTTATACTTTGTTCCATAGTACTAGAAAATTTTATCTTTTCACCTCATACTATATTCTTAAGGACCATTAAGGCGAGCCTGTAGATTCTAAAATATTAAGAATGAACAATGGTAATATCAAATATGTTTAGTATGTAAAACTGAACAAGATAAGCGACAATTTTTATCACACGTCTCTTCTTTTGAGCACGATAGTTTCTTACTTATCATCAAATAATAATATTTACTAAACTCATGAAATTGAACAAAATATCTTTTCTGAGTTTGTAAAGTTCAATTATATTCTTAGCTTAATTTTAGAATCCATATACATAGATGTCAATAGATACGATATGATTAAATTAGATACTCCAAGAAAGTAAGAAAAAATTATACATTCTTGAGGCGTATTGGTATACAAAATGGACATTGTTACACAAGACAATATCTATTCTTCTTTAACCATGTTCCTTCATCAATCCAACACACCAAATATGTCACCGATATTCCACATCTCAGTATTTCAAAAGTCCTCCTACTCATCATACAAGGCCCAAGAATGAATTCACCATCGTACAAGACATCGGAGATTTCAGGTTTCTTTAAAACACTATGAACTCTTATCAGTCTCAATCAAACTATACCCATGGACCTTTTTGAGACCTATGCTTCTAACCTTTGATCTAACTGTCCTGAATTCATTCCATTCTCCTCCTTCAGCATATACATTAGATAACAGTGTATAATATCCAGAATCATCTGTATCTTTATTTACAAGGTCTCTTTGGATGCTTTTTAGAAAGTCCATTCTCTGATGGATCCTACATCCATTAACCAATGCACCCCAAATGCTAGCATCTGCATGAAATGGCAGTGAATTTATGACTTCATACGCTCCATTTAGATCACCTGCTCGACTCAGCATATCGACCAAACATGCATAATGCTCAGAATTGGGCTTGACATCGAAATCCTTGATCATCGAGTCAAAGTAAAACTTCCCTTCTTCAACATATCCAGCGTGACTGCAAGCCGATAGAATATTCATGAATATAACATCGTTTGGTCTTATTCCCGATATTACCATTTTGTTAAAGAGTGAGGTAGCAGCATCAATGTGACCATGCATCCCATAACCCGCTATCATAACACTCCATGACACCGTACTCCGTTCTGTCATGCTATTGAAAACTCTTTGAGCCGTCTGAAGGTCACCACATCTAGCATACATGTCAGATATAGCTGTATCCATATACATATCTTGTGTTACACCGAAAGTAATCAGCTTATTGTGAATCCATTTCCCTTTCTCTATGTATCCTAGATTCGAGCAAGCTTGAATTGCACTTAAAAAGGTTACTTCGTCCACTTCAAGACATTTGACATACATTTCATCGAAAAGACTGATAGCTTCTTCAGAGTAGCCATTTTGAGAAAATCCACACATCATAGAATTCCATGCTACAACGCTTTCATGTTGGGCGGTAAGAAATACCCGATAGGCCGAATCCACAAATCCGCATTTAGAGTACATGTCAATTAGAGCATTTTGGACAAACTCATTCAAAAGGCACGTCTTGAGAGCACAACCATGTACTTGACGTCCAAACTTAGAAAACCCGATATCTCCACAGGCTGATAGAACACTTGCCAAAGCAAATGAATCGGGCAACATCCCATGAATAAACATTTGAACAAAAAGTGTGAAAGCCTCATTGGTCATTTGTTCCCGAACATAGCCTGATATGAGAATATTCCATGATACAATATGCCTGTCTTTAGTCATATCAAAGACCGCATGGGCATAATTTAGCTTTCCACAATTAGCATACATCTCTATTAATTGTGACCTGAGAAAATCCCTGTCAAGGTCAATATTGTTCCTAATAACATATCCATGAATAGACTTCCCTTCTCTAAGCCATCCCAACCTGGCACAAGAAGAAACAACATTCATCAACGTAACGGTATTCATATCCACATTACTCTCTTGCATCTCGATAAATGTCGTTACTGCTTTTTGAAAGCATCCATTTTGATTATAGCTTGCAATAATCGCTGTCCACAAAGAAACGCTCTGGCAAATACTGCTGTAAAACAACAGTTCTGCACTACGCAAATCACCAAATTTTCCATACATTGCAACAAGAGAACTTCCCAATGCCCCATGATCATTATTCCTTCTAACCACAAAACCATGAACCGACTTTCCAGCTCTCCATAACCTCAATTCACCGCAGGCCTCAGATATACTAAACATAGTCACCGAATCAATTTCCACACCTTCTGTCGTCATTTTCCTGAAAATTTTCAATCCTTCACTAGCCTCCCCATTCTGAACATAAATAGATACTATAGAACTCCAAGAAACCATATCTCTCACTGACATTTCTTCAAATATTTTCCTAGCATTATATAAACACCCCATTTCACCATACATACTCAGCAATGAAGTCTCAACAAAGGGATCAGACTCAATCCCAGATTTTATAATCCTACAATGGACCTTTTTCCCCATGCCCAGATCATTAATTGCAGAGCAGGCCCTCAAAATCGATGGCAAAATGAAGCTATTAAATTGGATCATATTATACACAATCTTTTGGTACATAAAAATGGCTTCTTGAAACAGACCATTCCACACACAGCATTTGATCAGAACACCCCACATGAAGGAATCTGGATTTAGGAAATTGTCAAATATTAGTTTTGAGGATTTGATGAAGCCCATTTGAGCGTAGGACTCAATGAGCTTAGTTGATGCAAGGGGGTTCCTTTGTAGGCCTGTGACTATGAGGTGTGCGTGGAGCTGAATGAGTGTTCTTGAGGTTCTGCAGGCTCTGAATAGTGGCATGTAAAGTGTCATTTTTGGCTTGATTTTCTGAGGTACATCAAGAATCCAAAATTTAACTGGGGTTCTTACAAGAAACTGGAATCAAGGGAAGAATTTCCAAGCTGGACGTGAAGAAGAGCTTTTTGAGCCTTGAAATGCAGGGAAAGCATATGTGCGCGTTGCGTGCAGGCGGGAGTGTTGGCGGTTGATGTTCAAAACATGAACTCAAGACAAAATCAAGAAAATCACCGAGTTAGCCCGACAACCGACCTAGGGGCATGTTTGGTAAAGCATAAATTTTAGAGTAAATTGCAGATTTTGTCCCTGACTTTTATCAAAGGTTAGTGATCTCGTCCATATCCTTTTTGTGTCTCCAACCTTCTTATAAATGAATAAAGCTATATATACATTATTGGTTGACAATGTATTTGACATTCTTCTTATGTGACAAAAATCTGGACAGTAGTTTAATGATTGTGATTTAAAAAAAAAAATGGTGCAGATCTAACCACATGAGAAAGTGTAAACCTTAATATAATCCATGATGTACATATAACATTGTTGTTTATAAGTTACAAATTTGGTCCCGTTTCCATCCAGAACTCTATGGGAAATGACGATCTCACCCTTTATAACATAATAAACAAAAAATAAAATAAAACAACATAAAATGAAGAAAAAGCAAAGCAAAAGGAAATATAAACTAAAGGGATGTGCTTGATGGGTATGGACACCCCTATTTACATATATTATGTACACCAAGAAAATAAGGGATACATATATTATGTCACATATATGTCATACATGGTAATATTTTACCATCAGTGGTGATAAGTGACATTATTAATCTCCAAATGAGATTTGAATTCATTTTATTGAGAGACTTTTACGATTGAGCAAAAGTTACCAAAATCATTGGACCAAACCAGAATCGAATCATAATCGATCAGTTCAGTATGATTCTACTCAAGTTTTAATTGATTGTGGATATTATAATTGAGATTCGATTATCGGTTCTAATACCCGAAACCAAAAATTCGATTTAAACGCGAAAAATTTACTTTTTATTTTTAAATATGGCTAGTGCATTTTACTTTTTCTTATGAATTTTACCGTATCATATCAAACTCATATGTAATTTAATATTGTGTTATTTATAAACTAAGAAAAAATGATCTATTAAATTTCATAAATCTAATAGGAGGCCTGGTTCCTTTCATTCATTTCAAGTTAGCATTTTCGGCCTCGAAGTATAAAAAAAAAAAAGTGATATTAGTAGATTTTTTAAAGAACCCGTTCAAGTCGCTAGTTAAATATTCGATGTAAATTGTTGTGTTTATACTTAAAAAATAAAAATCATTTTCGAAAGTTTTTGTAAAGTTTAGTGACGAATGTGGTGATTTTTAAAGTTCAGTGATGGATGGAGTTGCAGTTTCGAAAGTTTAATGACTAATTACGTAGTTTTTAAAGTTCAATGATCTGGTGGAAACTTTCGATAAAGTTCAGTGACTATTGAAGAATTTTGCGACAAATTTAACACTTAAAATCACTATTATACTCAATAATTTACCTAAATAATGAAGAATAAACATTATAAACATAATAAAATCCACAAATAAACATAATTTAATACACAAGTTTTTGGAAACATCATAAATTCAAAAATCAATCTCATAATCCCAAAAGAATTAACTTTGTTAAAGATAATGGCCGGATTGTATGGTGGTCGGCATTGGATTGATTGTTAAGATGACGACTTCGACTGGATTCGATTGTTAGAGGCTTTGTGAAACTTTTCTTTTTTCTTTATTCCTCTCCACTCAACACTTTGTTGAAGATGAGGGTATTTTCGGATTTTGGTATTTAACTTTATAATTTTAACTTTCAACGTTTTTTTTAATGGTCAAAGGCTATTATGAAAATATAGTCGTGTTAACCGATCATTTCCTTATATTTCCTCCATCACCACTAACCAACAATTATCCACCAACAACCTTCGTGATACGACAGTAATCACCTTTTACATGCTGTTGAATTATATGGCCTCCAAATCTTGGCCAACGGAATCCAAGACGGTTCGAGAAATTTCACGAGATTCGTAACCCTATCACGAGAACTCATAATTCCTCGCACAGACCGACCATTTAAAGGAAGCATCGTGTTCACACAGGGGAAGGGTACAAACATTCTGTTCAAGGTTCTATCCTCCACTTTTTCGCAATATCAATCTGATGAAATTTGAATCGCAGCCGCACCAAAATCAACAAATCATGGTGGCAGACGACGGCGCCAATCACTTTGAATCCATGTTTTATGTAGATTTTGAGGCATCAGTGGCAGAGGAGAGGTTGCAAAATGCCACGGCTGAAGTTCAAGAGTCCACATCTTTCTTTAGGGAGTTATCCCATGGATATGACTCCATGGAAACCTGCCATAGAAGAATCATAAAACTTCACCATTTTTTCTGTTCAAATTTACTCTTACTATATCACAGAATTACTACTATAATTTGAATTGTATTATAATTTCTATTTCTTTTTTGTTCAAATCTTATTTCTTGACGGAAAGGCAAGAATGATGGGTAAATATTTATTATGTAGTTGATAACCTGAAATTTGTGGTTTGAGACTCATTTGTGCTTTTTAAAAAAAAATTGGAATTACTGTTGTAATTAATTCTTTATTTTTTTTCTTTATATTTTATTTTATTTAAAGATGAATGTATATTCGTCATTTCACGAAATTTTATTGAAAAAATGAAAGAAAATATTTTATTTTCACTTAAAAAGTCATCTAGGGATTTTTCGTCAATCTAAAACGATAGAGGAGCAATAAAAACAAAGATTAGGGAGTTTTGCTCCAATTATTCAATTTCAAAATTATTCATTTTGGCCCTCTTTAAATAGATTTAATGGCAATATTAACGAGGATGGACGGCAAGGGGTCTTCTGTATCTTAAAGGTCATGTATGGAGTTTTTCGTCAATCTGTAAAGATAGGAAATATTTTGCAATAGGGATAAAGTGTAAGGGGATTTTGCGCCAATAACCCATATAAAAATGACCAAGCAATGAAACTGCATCGTATTTACAATTAACTATGGAGAAATTTCAATACCGGTCCCCAAAATATATTTATCTGAATAGGAATTGGTCCCTAACATTCAAAGAATTTATAAGTACAAGCAGCCAAATCTTCATTAAATTGTCATCCGTATGTATATATATGGCATCCTTAAGACCCTATTTGATTGCATCAACTCTACAAGAAAGCATACCATAAAAATTTCGATCATGCTACATGTAACTTTTGTTTTATATCATTTTTGACATTGTGTCATGTGTCGACACATGATTGGACAGTTTTAAAAAAAAACACTTCTTTTTTTTTTCCCCACACCTTTTGAATTCTCATGTAATGTAAAAAAAAAAAAAAGTACACCGTGGAATGTACACTTAGCATAATTCTAAAAAATTTCAAGTTTTTAGTATAGGTTAAAATTAAAATTTGAATTTCAAAAAATTAGACAGGCGAGGCTCACACGATGATTTCACGTATATTTATATATTTGAATGGTTTTCATTAGGAAGGATTAATTTTGTAACTGTGAAGAAAAATTAAGGAATAAATTGATAGACAAACAATAGTTTGTGGACCAACTTGTCATTTTCCCATTAAAATTCTCCAATTCGCCGAGAGAGAGAGAGAGAGAGAGAGATTTCTCCCTCTTCTGATCTCTACTCTTCCAAAAATTTCCAGAAGAAAGTTGAAATATCCGTCGCTATTCATTGTGAGTTTATTCAGTGTTCACATATAAATGAAGTTACATCTCTCTAAGAAATATACATTTTACTGGTAATAACGATGCGATCATGTATTATAATGCGTTTAATTCCGTATAATTGCTAGCCTATCTATTTGTAAATTGCATAATTATATATCATTACGCAATGAGTTTGTAATTTTTCTTTAAACATTGTTTTTTAGTGAATATCTGAATTTTTTTTAAATGGCATTTTATGGTAGAATTATGTTGTTATTGAGCAGATAGGATTCAAGGGTTTGTTTTGGAATGGTAACGCATGAATTTGTGATATAATGTTCTTTTTTGTTTTTTAATAAAGATATGTGAATGAGAAAGATTTATATTTGACATTAAATGTTTCGTTGCTTTTGAATTCGTTTTCTAGTCTTCAATTTGTTTTCTCAGAGTTGATTTTAATATCTTTTTGGTGATTATATTGTGAGGATCTTCCATCAGGGGTTTGGAATGACTAGAATTCAAAATCACGTTAAGATTATTGAATCTGCAAAATATGTACGAGGACTTGCACATCTATGTTACTAGTTCAAAGACTTAGTTGCACATATTTTGCATAAGAATTTCTTTGGAATGAGTTCCTAAGCCGATATTGCAGAGCCAAAATTACTGTTTTTTTCTTTTTCAGACTCTATTTCCTTTCTGTTGGGCAGTAGTTGTAGTGCAGTTATAAATTTAAAATTTTGGCCTCTGACTGGCCTAAATTTTAAACAACCAGCAGCTAATCACTGCTTCATAGCAAAATTCATAAAATGGTCAATTACTGCTTCTTTAACTGAAATGATATGATTGACACGCGTGGCTGATCCCATTCCTTTTCGTTTAGGTTTCATTTCTGTTAAAGAAGCCTCTCGTGATTGAAGCATGAATTGGACCAGTTTAAGACTCAACAACAAGATTATGAAGCTTGCATTTTCTCATCTTGAAAATTCATGAGTCTTGTTTAATGGGAAGCTCAAACAGCAGAATATTGATAGTTTTTCCCAATTAAGATTTCTCTTACTCTATGCCATTATGTGGAGATCTATATCGAATTCCATTTCAAGCTTTGGACAAAAGAAAAGCACTGTTGAATTAGGTAGAGCTTGTCATGATTCCTCAGACGATGAGACCTCTTCAAATGCCAGCACAGAGGAAGGACTGGAATGCCCCATATGCTGGGAATCATTTAACATTGTTGAGAATGTGCCCCATGTCTTATGGTGTGGCCACACACTATGCAAAAACTGTGTCCTAGGGCTTCAATGGGCTGCCTTGAAGTTTTACGCTCAACAGATCCAGATTCCGTTATTCATTTCCTGTCCTTGGTGCAATTTGTTGACATTTCGATTGGTTTACAGGGGTAATCTTAGGTTTCCTAACAAGAATTTCTTCCTTCTATGGATGGTTGAGAGTAGGAACGGTGACAGGGTAAATTCTGCTTCCATAATTTCTGGAGATCATCATCAGGTGTGGTCTACAAGGTGCTCTTCAGTTGTCGGGAATTACTGTTTCAACAATTTCCACAGGAGGACTCATCATCTTGGACAATCGGGGTACAGCAATGATAGTCATAACCATAACAATGGTAATCTCACTTTGGAAAGGCCCCATCTTTCCCTTCACAAATCCATTGATCTCTTCATTCACATGACAGCCAAGTTTCCATTGGTTATCCTACTTCTGATCGTCGTATTTGCACTACCTGCCAGTGCCACCATCCTAATGCTGTATTTAGTAATCACGGTCCTCTTTGCACTTCCTGCTTTCTTGGTGTTATATTTTGCATATCCTGCTTTGGATTGGCTGGGAAGAGAGATTCGAACTTGAACCTTAATATGTTCAGTTGGTTAGAGAACTTCGTGATCCAGTTTCTTTCTTGCTTCAATTTCAGTATGGTTGTAGGATAGGAATTCTGTATGCAGTGATAATCGCTTTTATCAGAAGTTGTTGATTTTTTTTTTGTTGCAAGTGTAAATGTTCAAGGATGCTGCAAACATTGCATCCCTGTTGGACTCAATGCTTTAAGACTGTTGGAGTTGCTGCTTAATCTTAAGTCAGTGATGTTTTATGATTTTCGTCTATTGCTCTCTCTCCTTTCCTGCCTTCTCCCCCCCTTCTGTGCTAGAGGTATTATCAGTAACTTGATGTTTTTGAAGAACTGGATATAACTTGTTTTCCATCCATCCTGATTTAGCTATGTTTGAATATTAAATCTCACTACTGAAATTTTGAATCACTTCAGTGGCGCTTTGAATATTTTGATTGTTTTTTTCCTTGAGATTTTTTCCCTTTTCTATCTTGATCCAAAGGTGGAAATGGTAAGATTATCTAGCCCAATCTGTTTAGCCATGCTTATACCCAAAGGTTGAATAATACATCCAATCTTGCCTCTAGCATGGTTCATGACTCTCTGAATGTTCGCTGACCTGTTATTTTCTTACATGACATGTGAATTTGTACCAGACCGGCTAGCTATTTGATGTATAAATGCCAGATTCCTCTTCAATTTATATGGTTGGAGTGCTAATTCTTGTCTTTTCATTATTTTGTAGGATTTCTTACTAAAATTGATTGTACTATTTTAAAATTTCTAATTTTGTGATTTGTTTAGAACTTCATTTATCTCTAAGTTTTCAACTGTTGTGGGAGACTTTTTTCAATTTGTTTTTATAGTTTGGCATGATTAACGGCAAATAATATTTCTTGTTTTTTGCCACACGTTTTTGTTTTTCTTTTGTATCTCGCGTGTCAATGTGCATCTATGTATTCCTTCTCTTTTACATTGTTTCGCATACTAACGTTACAGTAAAAAAGGGGTGCTTCCATACTTAAAACAGAAACTCTTGATAATATTTGGAAAAATAATTGAGTCTGTCACATAAAAGAAAATCACCATTTGATAAAATACTCGGAACAGAAAAATATAAAATCAGCAAATAATTAAACATATTCACTTTGTGCAAAATACTAGAATTTTCTCAGTTTGAGCCAGTAACATTACAGCTTGAAAGTCTGCAGGTATTTACAGTTCTTACAACTTGATTTTTCATGAAGCCTTTCACTTGTGAGATTCAAAAGCACAGACATGTTGCTGGAAGCTTCCCAGTTGATCTAAATTTACTAGCCTTCTCTGTTACTTTAAGCTCTTCATTTCTTTGATTTTTTTCCGCCTGTGTGGTTGCTCCTTGTGCAATTCTTTCAATTCTTCTCATCTCACTGTGGCACTTCTGTATGGCTTTTGCCTTTCTTTGGTCCATTTCAGCCTGCAAATTTATTTTCTTGATTGCCATCTATGTATAATCATAATTACTGTGTAGCTTAAAGCGTATATGATGCAAATAAACCTCTATGCTTTCTAGTTTGCGTTTTGCCTTCTTCTTCTTCTTAGTCTCCCAGTTTTGAATAGTAGTAATTACCTTCTCATACCTGAAACTCGTTTCATTAAATGCAAAAAACTGGTGGAAAAATTTTAGCAATAATTTTACAAACAAATACAGTCACGCACACGGGGTATTGATTTAACTCTCCCACTAGTTGGAAATAACCCTGTACCTTTCTTTAACTCTAGCCATCTCAGATTTTTCCCAAGCATCTGCCTCAGCATCTCCAGGTCCTGGTTTAGTCGGAGTCTGCTGTTTAGTCTCAACTGGATGTGTCGTCGCTTGTATGGTGGGAGGACGATCAGGAATTCGCATTATGCTTTCCAAAGTTTGACCATCTCTGATGTTTATTTGCTTATCTGCAGACGTTGGATGCCTTCCCATGTATGGCACAGGTTCAGCAGCCTTCTCGGGCGAGGCTATTTCAGGTATGTTGTTGATTATTATATTGTTAGGATCTGTATAAGAAAAAGTTGGCTTCTTCTTGATGGATGGTGCAGGGCCAACTTCCTTTTCAGTTATCTTTTTACTTGCCGAGGTGCTTATTCGTGCCTTTACATCTGTATCTTTTGAACTCGTCTCTGTTTCGTCTGATAGACAATTCATTCATACCAAAAAAATGACATTGTATCAGAACCTTTTTAGACTTCAAATTATATTAGGTGCTCTTTTTCTCCACATATACATACCTGAGAATTTTATTGATTCTTTGTGTGGTTCAGATAAATTTCCTTTATCTTCTGCTTTGCTCTTCATCTTTACTAAGGATGTATCAGGGCCGTGCATTGTCTTTTTCTGATCCCTAGTTCTTGATTCTTCAAGTGATTGAATAGCCAAAGCAGCTGCTGCAATGGCGGCAGCGTACTCATCACTACCAAAATCACGTTCCACATTTGTTTGTCTGAAGAATCGTCTTCTTATCCAGCTTTCGCTTCTTTTTTTCTCTGCAGAACTCATTGCTAGTATTTTCATTGTTTCATCTACTTAATTAATGACTTTTCCACCGGGTAGCAAATTGTGAATTGATGCGTTAGCTAAGTGATGATTTTCCTGTTGACTTGTTATAGTCATTTTTATGAGGAGAAATTTTCTTTCCTCCCCTATTGGATTTTTGTTATATGCAGAAAAGTCTGAAAAGTACAAATATACCTCTGAAGGGTTGCGTTTTTTGAGGTGGTATTTTTCTGTCTCGCGCGCTGCTGCTCTCTTCTTTATTTTCCTTTCCTGCACCAGAAAATCTCGCTCTAGAGAAGCGATTAGTGGTGATGGAAAGATGAAAATTGAAATTCATAACAACTCTCTTCTGTAACAGTCTAGAAGCAGCCATTAATTATGTTTATTGTTTTTCAATAATAATAATAATAATAATAATAAGGAAAGAAAAAGGGAGATGCATAACATAATTTTTGGATACCAGGTTATTAATTTCTGCAGTTGAATATGTGTTGCTCAAGACTTTTTGACTAGAGTGCGTGCTCGCATTCGACACGTGTCATATCATGTCATCTTTGATACCGACGCTCCCCCAAAAATTTCTTTCTTTGACTGTAGTAATATATTGTTCTAATTCATTTATTAATAAATACATACGGTTATTTAAAACACTCTAACAAGAAAAAATAATAAGTATAAAATTTAAATTATACTATATAAATGATTTTTTTTAAAGAATTTAATCAACGTGTTTAAGTGCATGTCGTGTTTTTATTTTTATGTAAATCACATCTCGATGTATCCAATAAGTGTTGTGTGGGATATACGTGACCGTGTTGATGAATCATCGACCGACAAAGAATTCGAGAGTTACCTTGTTTGTTTGATCAGGCTCTCCATGCTTTACAAAAGGGCACGTATTCTGATCTTCGATTTAAGAGGACTGGTCTGTTGATACCATGCCCTGATGCTTATTTGAAGGAGTAGTAGAAAGAACGGATGATTTTTTATATTGATGATTTGCTGTTAATGGTGCCTGAAGGAGGCAACCTTACCTAGGATGTGCATGCATTGAAGGCCTGGTTTTGCATCTTGAAACCCTGAATGAAAGCATACTTTTCTTCTTCTTAAGATAACTTTTCATGACAGAAACCTTTTACTATTTTAGTGTCAATCAAGAGTTTCTTTATATTGTTTTTACTAGGCCTATGCATGGTTCGGGGTTGGGTTGATTTTGGGCGCAACCCGAAATTGAAACCAACTTGGTCGATTTGTGTAATTTCAATCCAAATAGATTCAATTCAATTGTAGAATCCGAATCGAATTGAATCAGATCAAATCAGTTTGGGTCCATTTTGTTTAGTTAGTCGGTTTAAACATTGATCCGATATTAAAATAAAAATAAAAATTGCTTACCTATTTTGGATTAAAAAATTTGTTTGCCTATTTATTTATTTTTGCTTGCATAGTGTGCATATCAATATTATATATAATATAAATGGTAAATGGTTGTTTTTTCCAAAATGATCATATATATTCGATAGTTTATAAACAAACAATTACACCAAAATGAAAGCAAGGGTACAATTTGAATTTGGAGTTTACAACAAACAATACTTATCCTTACTTTTCTTTTGGAATTGGGAGGTCGGTATGAGAGATATAGATCATAAATAAATTATTTGAAAAATAATTGTTTTTATGTTTTTATTATTTCATTTTTAAGTTTAAAAATCTGAATTTTAAAA